>JAUELF010254050.1:0-11707 GCA_031471495.1 Clinocardium nuttallii
TGATCTGAAAGACTTAAACTACATACTTCTTCAACGACCAAAACCAGACTGAATGATATGAGATTTGAATGCTCAGACAACATGAGCTCACCAGAGAGTGTTATTTTAAGGTGCCCACTTTGTACAATTTACAAAGTCATTACAAAAGTGACCCTATCACACCAGCTCAGACTGTACTTATTCAAACATAAATAGAAAGTGATCTGCACCTGTCATAAATACAATAACTTTTCCCACATACAACACATCTGCAGCAGACGACTTTGAAAACAATACGTCAAAGAAGTAGAACTCTATAAATGACAAAACAGTTATTGATAAAGTTGAAAGCATTGAGGCAAAAAAGATAAATTGCTCATTATGAGCAATATCTCCTTTTGACACAATGTTTTTAAAAGTCGTCTTCTACAGCGGTGTCTGTATGTGGAAAAAGGTTAACCCTTTACCACATATAGACGCTTTCTGACGCCAGAGAAATTTCCTATTTGTCAAGTTTTTAAAGTCGTCTGCTGCATATGTGATGTTTGTGGGAAAGGGTTAAACTTTGATTTACTGAACCGCAGTTCATCATGTTCATGTTTTGGTGGGTTTTTTTTCAGAGACAAGTTCACTTAATCAGGAATATTCAAGGAGGTATCCACCACCGGTCCATTCATACATTGATCCAGCGCAAGAGGTAAGGAGTGTTTTCTAAACTTTCTCTAATGAAACTTACTGTGCTTACCACATATTACAGAAAATAGTTCTTCGATTATATATCTTATCTTTGTGTCTTCCTTCAACTGTATCCATACATCAGTTGTTAGTGAACCCTTTATTAATGAGTAGCAACGATTTCACTGTCCGGTTTATGTAGTCTTTAAACATCATTCGTTTAAACAGAAAACATTTAAGCATAGAGTGTGGAAATATGACCAAGTAAATTTCGGATGTTTTCCCGCTGATAATAGAAATTTTAACTGGGAAGAACTTGAAATAAATATAATACATGATTATGAATCTAAATTTTCAAATAGCTTGTTCGAGAGAGCAAATCGAAACATTCCAAACAAAGCTGTAGTTGTAAACCCGGAAGACATCCCTTGGATATATAGTGGTATTAAACATAAAATCAAAAAAAGAAAACGTGCATACAAAAAAGCAAAGATAACTAAGTATGATCATGATTGGTATTATTTCAAACAATTAAGGAATGAGGTAGTCTTTGACCTACGTGAAACTAAAGCAAATTATTGTAATAAGCTTGCAAGAAAATTAAAGGAACAGCAAAATAACCTTAGTCAAAATGATTGGTGGAAAACACTCAAAACCTTTATATCAAAAACCAATGAACAAAATATTCCACCACTTTATAAGAGTTAAATAGATTATCAAACAATGATATGGAAAAGGCTAACATATTAAATGACTATATTATCACAAAACTGTTTAAATGGTCTCGGTAAGAATGTGCCAGAATTACTTATCCCGGACAAAGTCTTAAAAATGTGCCAATTGGGAAAGTGTCTGGTCCTGATGATATAAGTAATACAATGTTGGGTGAACCTTCTATCAAACTTTCTGGTCCATTATGTAAACTTTTCAAAACATCTCAATCCTGTAAAAGTGTGCCAGACTGTTGGAAGGAGAGGCACGTAACCGCTGTGTTTTAAAGTGGTGACAATACTTAACCAAACAAGTATAGACCTATTTCACTTCTCAATACCATTGAAAAGGTATTTGAACACATACTCTTTATACATGCTTTAACAACCTCAAATATATTCAATTTCTCACTAGCGCACAGTCAGGTTGTGTTCCTGGTGATTGAATAGTGAACCAACTGACCTTCTTGTATGTTACTTTTTGTAAAGCCTTGGACGATGGTTTGGAGGTAAAGCGTTTGATAAGCGTGTGGAAAGATAACAGTTATATATCTAACCGTAGGCAATGCGTTGTACTTCCTGTTGTTGAATCTGACTAGGCAGCTATAGATTATGGGGTACCCCAAGGTTCGATACTTGGTCGTCTCCTGTTTCCTCTCCTGATTTTAATCTTTATAAATCATTTTACATCGGCAATAAACCGCAGCATCCGTCTTTTTGATGATGATACTAGCATGTATGTTAAAGTACAACATATACAAGTAGCAACTTCCAATTTAGTGGCTGATATCGATAAAATATCCAATTGTGCTGATACTTGGCTAGTTCGGTTTAATACTTCTCGCTCAAACTTAACAGAAATGCACACGATCCCTTATATATGCGTAACCAGCCAATAAAAGAGGTTAATATACATAGACATCTCGGCCCTTATTTTGCTACTGATTGCACGTGACAGGAACATATTGATTATGTAGTTGTTAAAGCTTGGAAAAGAATCATCATAATGAGAAAATTGAAATTTGTTTTGGATAGAAAATCCCTTAAAAGAAAGAATTCTTTCATAAAACCTATTTTTGAATATGCAGATGTTGTATGGAATTATTGTAATCAAAATGATAAGTAAGGATAGACTAGAAAATATACAGCATGAAGGAGCGAGAATTATTTCCGGAACTACTGAACTTATTTCAATTTGGGATATTTACAAGTTATTTTGAATCTTTAGAAAACAGAATATCAAAACACAAGTGGATCATGTTGCAAGAAAATGAAAAACAATCTTACTCCAGCATATTTATCTTATAAAGTCCCAACTATGGTAGGTCAAAATTCTCATTATGCCTTAAGAAACTCTGGTGACTTACAACAATACACTCAAGAACAAGACTATATTATAACTCATTTCTTCCATCATCAATTAGAGAATGGAATACATTGTCACCCGAAATCCAAAATGCTGAATCTGTAAGATCTTTTAAACTATTATTTTATAAAAATATTATAGTGAAACCACCTCTAAAGTATAAACTTGGGGATAGGTATTCACAGGTATTACATACCCGATTAAGAACATGTGGGAAAAGTGATTCCTCTTTATATTACCTATTTGAATGTCCCCGCTACAATGATATTAGACACGGTATGCTTAAAGAATTTCCACAAAACATTAGGCTTGATATTTTGGTATATGGAAATCCAAACTCATCAATCGAAGAAAATAATGCTATTTTTTATTCAGTCCAAACATTTATAATCGGAACCAAAAGGTTTATCTCACGATTATAAACCCCTTTCCATAATTCTTTTTTGTGTGGATAATTGACATCCACATTAACTAACCACCCACACGCGCACCACCCTCAGTTATCTCTTTTTGCTCTATCTATTTCTCCCTCTTTCCCCCCTGTTTTGCTCTCTCTCCACTCGCTATTGTGTATCTCTTTCTTGTATGGTATATTACAAAGCTAAAATAAGCTGATATGTTCTGAACATGTTAAATATCCACCGTGCTTCCTGTAAATTAATCTTTATCGGAGAGGATCTACAGTAAGCTATGAGCTTTCAGTCCAATCCATTTCTCCATTGTATATTTCTTGATGTTTCATACTATGTACAAGATATATGAGAATTAAACATGTTTAAACTAAACATACGGTTGTGACCCTGATTTGAGAAGGAAATGTGTCAAAGTGAATATATGTAGGTTCAGGAAGAATATTCATGTGATCATTGTATACAATTTATGCTATTCACCACAAAACTCAACTCCATGAAAACATTTCCAAAATTGTAAAAATCAACCTAATGGCATATGCGAAAAAATAAACCTCATGGCATTTGCGAAAAAATCAGCCTTAGGGCATTGGGAACAAAAATTACATTATGACATTTGCGAATAAATCAACCTTATGGCATTTGCGAAAAATCGACATTATGGCATTTGCGAAGAAATCAACCTTATGGCATTTGCGACCAGTGTCGTACCAGATCGGACTTCTCATCCATAAGAATAAAATAAAAACATAAAAAACCTTCTAAAGTAAAGATAATATTAAGATCACAAAGTAAAGATGTGCAATTCAATTGTTTTCTACGCTGATCAAATAAAGTTTTACGGGTTGGTGTAAGTAGAGCGCCGCTTAAGTCGTGATTACTTATTAACTGTTTCCCACAAACAGCAAAGCTGCAGCAGACGACTTTGAAATCATCTGGGCAAAGTAATGTCAAATCTCTGTAATTGAAAGTTTAAATATTGAATAGAGATGAAAATAGTGTGGCAAAAGAAACAAATGCTAATTTTAAGCAAATCTTCTTTTTTTTTTTGTCACAATGTTTTCAAAAGGTCGTCTGCTGCAGAGGCGTCAGAAAGCATATATAAGTGGAAAAGGTTTAAGTAAAGAAAAAGTGGCGTTCAAACACTTACTGGGCCTGCTACCCTTTCAATTGTTTACATAACCAGTATAGATGTTTGTGTGAGAAAAGATGTACTTACGAAAACACCGTTATACCTGCACTGCATCAAAAATCCTTTTAATCTATTTCCATGAACTATTTGCATATGAGGGAGCATACCCGTTATGGTAGGAGTGAATGTATGTGTGCATTGATTAAACAGAAAATTATAATTATATTTCATTTAGAAAACAGGATCCTATACCATCCCTCTTGTCTTTTAGTTCCATTCTTTGTTTTAGGTGTTTTCAACTTAACCCTTCCCACTTGCAGAGACATCTGAAGCAGTCAAGTTTTAAAGTCATTGTTGAAAAAGAAGATATTGCTCATAATGAGCATTTTCTGCTTTTTCCACAATGACTTCAACTCGTTCAATTATGACAATTTCATTTATTGAGATTTTTCATATTTTTGTCAAGATGTTTTCGAAGATGTCGACTGTAGATAAGACATACAGAATGATGAAGAGTAGATCTGGTAGTTGGTTTTTCTTTCACCTGACGCCTACAACTTTAGAAAGCATTGAGCTCATTAATAACTTATTAAACTAGATAAAAGGATAAGAATATTATACAACTTGATAATATTGACCTGACACTGTGCCTTGTTTGAAGATAGATATAACATGATGTTTTCATCAAAAGCGTTGTTATCTCCTCGTGAAAAAGTCACCAATGACATTTATGGATCCGCATGTATGTACTTGTCCTAACAATGTCATCTTTGTGGCGACTTCATCTATATTCCCAATGTTATCAATCTTAACACTCATGTTCCAAGGAATCGCTTCTTGTACGAGTTTGCTTTTCAAAGGTTAATCTCACAGTGACTATAATACTCTGTACAAACACAAAATATCATAACTCAAGCACTTTCATTTGTGGACGGAATTCCTTTATACTTCATATACATATTCAGAGCTTGGACAGGTTCAGGTATGACCGATCTAGGTGTAAGGTCAAAGTCACAGTGACTTTTATACTCTGTACAAACACAAAATATCATAACTCAAGCACTTTTATTTGTGGACGGAATTCCTTAATACTTCATATACATATTCAGAGCTTTGACAGGTTCAGGTATACCAATCTAGATTCAAGGTCAATGCCACGATGACTATAATATGTCTGTATGAAATGACCTCAGCGCTCATGCAATTTCATTTGTGGAGGGAATTTCTTCATACTTCATACATAGGTTAGTTGTCAAGAGAAGGGTGGGTTTTCATATGTCATGGTCAAGGTCACAGTATCTATAATGTATGTCTTTATGAATGGACGTCCTTGCTATTGCCATTATTTAGGACGGGATTCCTTTATACTGCATACACAAGTTCTGTGTCAATAGAGCTTTACGGGTTCGTGTTTCACAGACATTGGACAAAAGTTACAGTGACTATACTATAATACATCTGACCAAAATGACAGTGCGAGGAAATGTGTATCGTCGGTAATGATGGTGTTTACTAATGAAACTAAACATGATTGGATACAGACACTTCAAAAGTAATGAAATACACGATGATATGTCATAAAAGCATGTATCTGTGTACAAAAGGTCAGGATCAGGTCAATAGGGTCATGTAATACTATCAAATATTCTTATAATATTGATATAGAATGAAATTAAGATACATGTATTAATGCTTATGTTTTTTAGTTCAAGATCAAGAGGCCACAAATTTACACAGAACGATTGTAGGAAAGAATGCGTAGTGATGTTTAGATCAAGAGTGCTGTTTTATTGGCTTAAAATTCCCATAAGCTGGAATCTACGTAGAAATTCTACATCACTTTGTGACATTGTTCAACTCCCCAAGTAAAACTGTAGCTATACATTTAGGCATGTTTATATTTAAAGCATTTACATTACGAAATGAACGTTTATCAAAATACTAATTGACATTTTGTTTTCGAAACCTTTCGATATCAAACAAAAAACAATGTCTTAGTATACATGTTGACGTCAATTTCAACTGTTAGGAGTTAAACACTTATACATTTATACAAATATTACAATATGTGTTAGATTGAAATTTACCTTTGTTGTTGTTCAAAATACATGTAGTCCGAAACAGAGAAAAATATCCGCAACACATTTATTAATTTTAACATTGTCCAATGATTATCGAGTCTGTTTAAATATATATATAGCATAGCACAGCTATTTATATCGGAAGTTTGTATCTTCTCGTGTTTGACCATACATTTATATTTTCGATAATTATTGTGTGTGCAATGACCCAAAACATTTGAAACCTTTGTCACAACTCCATTTTTTGTTTCGTTGGAGATTTGACTAATGGTTAAACATTATAAGAAAGTGTTAAAATAAGTTTGGACGATGATTAAGAGAGAGTAGGGGGAAAGGTTGAAAGCGTGTCGGGGATAGCTGCCTACCTTTCTTATAAGGTTCATATATATATAAATGTTTTCACGATTTTCGAAAGGCCGATTCTTACCAATTATATAAGCAAATGCGCACAGTTGTATAATGTATTTATAAATATGTTTTGTTGTTCGGGTTTCTCTTTTTTTCGCGTGGGTTTAAATGTTACATATATAAATGCTTTGTGGCTATTGTAGTTAGTGTCATCCACGCAGTCTGATCTGGATAAATGCACAGATGGTTTTTAAGTACAATGTGCATTTAAGAGGCCTCCGACATTTTGATAACATAGCATGTATGTGCAAATTAAATGCTTTCACCACTTGTCAAAAAAGCTTTAACCCTTTCCAACAAACAACAAATCTTCAGCAGACAACTGTGAAAACAAAATTAGAAACTCCCTTTAAATGAAAGTGATTGTTTTGAGCAATTTCTTCTTTTGTGCCGCCATGTTTTCAAAAAGCCGTCTGCTGCACAGGCGTCAAAGAGCGTTCTTATGAGGGAAAGAGTTAAGATTGCTTTTTGTAGAGTGCAGTCCATAAGTTAGCATATATATCAGTTAAAGATTTAACCCTTTCCAAAATATCTGCAGCAGACGATTTTAAATACATATTGTTACTAACAGAAAAATTGCCATAAATGAGAGCTAAATCATAAAATAGAGTTGAAAACATTGTGGCAAAAGGAGAAATTGCTCAAAACAAGGCAATTCCTCCTTTTGTGACAACGTTTTCAAACATAGTTTGCTGCAGAGGTGCTAGAGTGCGTCTGCAAGGGGGAGGGGGTGTGTTTTTTAAAACATCTCAACAAGTATTTGACTCAGAATCGTCAATTGTTTGGAGTTCTACAATAGTTAACTTCTTTCCCTGATACGGACGCTTTCTGATGCCTCTGCAGCTGACACATTGTGATAACATTGTGACAAAACGAGCAATTTTTCCTGTTCTCACAATGTTTAAAACTTTATTCAGTAGTTTATGTATTTTAAAAGATGTGTCATGGTTTTGCATAAAGTTTCAGAGTTGTCTGCTGCAGATTTGTTGTAGGTGGGAAAGGGTTAAACAGGGTACACATATTTGGGTATTCCTGTTCTATGACCGCACTCAATGTTTATTCAGATATTTTTCAGATGTATAAAAGATCAAATTGGTTGAAGGACAGCCTTCTCTTGACATTGACGCCATTTGATACGCTGGGTTATTACAGTTGAACACATTGTACCTACAGATGAAATTGCTTATGATGGGAGAAGTCTCCGTTTGTCATTATGTTGTTATTGTTTCTCCAGTGTGCATATCTAGTGGGAATACATTTCTAGATTCTAGTGAGACGATTCTTGACATATATATATATATTACACGCAGACAAACAGTGAACAATCTTGGGAAACTGTTAGTAGTTGGTATACACGTACTACAATAAATTAACATGTCTTGCATGAACCAACAATGGCCACCTTCCCTAATATATTTCTTTTCGCAAATATAGTTAATTATAATAATTACAACTGGAATTATAGACTCAATTCATAAACAATAAAGCAAACTACTTTCAGACGTGTACCTTTTCTCATGCACTGGTTCATAAACTTGCCTGAGATTTGCCATTTTTTGCAAATAATGTGCCATAGGACTAGTTAAATTAGTGATTACATATCTGACAATTGCTCAAATCAAACAATTGTATTGTATTACTGAAACCCTCATGCCTTTTCACTATGTTTAGCTCATCGGAGCACAAAGTGCTCAAGGTGAGATATTGTGATCGCCTTTTGTCCGGCGTCCGTTGTGTGTCGTCCGTCAACATCTTCTCCTCTGTAACCAATGGGTCAATTGGGATGTAACTTCAAGGAAAACAGCCTCTCGATGAACTCACCAGAATTTTTTGGGAGTCATGTAAAGTTCTTGTTTCCATGGCATCGAAACGAAAAAAAAAGGTTCTTCTCCCAAACTGGTATGCCGATTTTCAAAATATTTTGTAAAAACGTTACTTTGGTCACCCTCAGATTCCTTTAAGCCATTTTGATTGGTCAAAAAACATGGCCGCGGCTGTTTTGTCATGTATGGCTAAAGTCAAAGCTTGAAAAATCTTCTCCTCCAAAAGTGTCTGGCAGATTTTTAAAGAATGTTGTAAAAATGTTCCTTCGATGACCCTCTTTGAGAGTCCTTCCAGCCATGGTTATTGGTAAAAAGAACATGGCCACTAGGAGGCAGGGCTGGTTTGCCTTATATGGCTTAAGTGAAAAGAAATTATATCAGGTGAGCGACCCAGGGCCACCATGGCCCTCTTGTTTCCTTTGTGATATACACGCACATATATATATATATATTTATTATATACAAATATATTTTCTGTAAATATAGGCATATAGTTTTAAATCATAATTAATCAACTGTTTAGCTCACCTGTGCACGAAGTGCTCAATGTGAGCTTATGTTATCATATTTTGTCCGTCATCAAAGGGACGTGTGCGTCGTCAACAATTCTTGTTAACACTCCGGTGGTCGCATTTTTAACATGAGCATGTTGAAACTTTATCAGAATGTTTGTCTTGATGATGTGTAGACCAAGTTCTCAAATAAGATTTAGTTTGGTCGAAAATGAAGGAAAATCTTCTTTACACGCTAAAATGGCCACAAGGTGGCGGGGCTGTTTTGCACCTTAAAAAAAGCTTTCATCCAAAAGAGTATGGCTGATTTTTATATTATTATGTAGAAACTTTTCTTTGGTGACCCTCTTTTTGATTCCTTCAAGCCATGTTGATTCGTCAAAAAAAATGGCTACTGGGGGACGGGGCTGTTTTGCCTTATATGGCTATATCTAAAGTTTGAACAATCTTCTCCTTCAAAAGTGTCTGGTAGATTTTTGAATGGTTGTTTTAAATGTTTATTGGATGACCCTCTTTGAGATTCCTTCCAGCCATGGTTATCGGTGAAATTAAACATGGCCACCAGGAGGCAGGGATGTTTTGCCTTAAATGGCTCAAGTGGAAAAAATCAGGTGAGCGATCCAGGAATATCATGGCCCTCTTGTTTCCTTTTGTGATGTACACACACACACATATATATATATATATTTTTTTAAATACAACATGACCCTCTTTTGTTATTTACACACGTACATATATATATATTCAATACAAATATAATATCTGTAAACAGAGACATATAGTTTAATATCATAATTAATCAACTGTTTAGCAGACCTGAGCACGAAGTGTTCAAGGTGAGCTATTTTGATCACATTTTGTCCGTCGTCATAGGGTCGTGCGTCGTCAACGATCGGCTTGATAACAGTCTACATGCTATATTTTGCATCCGATCTTCATGAAAGTTCATCAGAACATTCATCTCTATCAATTTGTGGACATGCTGGGTCAAAAGGTAGGTCACTAGGCCAAATTGAAGGGAAATCTTGCTAACGCGCTAGAGGCCACACTTTTTTCTTCAGCAGCTTGAACACGTTTCAAAATGTATGTCTTAATGATAATGATATCTAGGTCAAGTTCGAATATGGGTCACTTTGTTTCTAAAACAAGGTCACTGGGGTAAATTGAAGGAAAATCCGTTCAACAATCCGGAGACTGCATTTTTATTTCAGCAGTTTGAGACTTTGTCATGTGATTTGCATTAGGTGAGCGATCTAGGGACAATATGGCCCTCTTGTTTCAATAATTGTTCTTTCATTTATACAGAATTTGCTTGTTTTGACAAAATGGTTTTCAAATGCGTCTGCTTAAGACTAGTTGTATGTGGGAAAAGGTAAGCCTCTACAGAACATCACCTCTATAGATCAAGTCCATTGTCGACTGCCATACACAAATCAGTTTACCGTTTCCCACATACAGACATAATTTGGAGCAGCAGACAAGTTTTCAAAACACTGTGGGTAAAAGAAGAAATTTCACTGGATGAACAATTTCTTAATTGTCACAATGTGTTCAGCTATATTCAATAAGTAAATTTATATAAGTGTATTTTTCCAAGTCTATATGTTTTCAAATTCGTCTGCTGCATATTTGTGAGGAAGAGGATTAATATCTGATAGAGCTCAAACATGTTTTAGTCTTCAACGTTTATGAAACATTCTGTAATATATTTGTATGTTTATTTCATTAATAAAATATAAACAATAAAAACGTGTTTTAGATGATTCCATGTTCAAAGAATAAGGTATACGAAATATAAGAAAGAGCTAAGTCAGCAAGACAGGAAGTTATTATACCTCCATGAAGTTCATTTATTGTTCATTGTTCCTTCCTTTTTCAAGTGTGAAGATGGTAACTTGTTCCTTGTTCCTTATCCATCACTTATTCAAATGTGAAGTTGGCTACTTATTCCTCGTTTCTTGTTCATTACTTATTCAAATGTGATATTGGTTAATGAAGCCTTGTTCCCTATTCATTACTTATTCACATGTAAAGATGTTACCTGTTCCTTGTGTCTTATTCAAATGTGAAGGTGGTTACTTATTCCTTGTTTCCTATTCATTACTTATTCAAATCTGAAATGAATTATGTGTTACCACAAAACCGTTCAGACTGTAGGTTACCGGTAATGGTGGCAAAAGCAGTGGCGATGATGTTAATGTTGTTGGAAAAACTGACCTAATGTTATTCTAAAAAACATTGTGGTAAAGACAGCAATTACTTATCATGTTTTCAGAATTCGATTTGGGTTTTTTAACTTGTTTTGTTGGGGTTTTACGATGTTTTGCCACATAAGACCCTTTTCCCATGCTTTAAAACTTACATGTTACCACTTAAAAGAGTTGCAAAGGCAGCAATTAGTCATCATGTTTTCTGAAGTAAGATAGACAGTTAACTCACTGTGAAATATGCCTTGTCCATCATGACCCACGTGACTAAGGATCCAATGCAGGTCACCCACCCAGTACCAAGTCAAGGGAGGATAACGGTCTAATTGATTGATTGGGGTTTAACGCCGTTTTTAACAATTTCTCAGTCATATCACGGCGGCCAGTTCACCTACTTATGTGTT
>JAUELF010254071.1:0-21031 GCA_031471495.1 Clinocardium nuttallii
CTAATTAAATGGACACCTGTGGTCCGAGCCCTTACGACTCTATATTTTCATATGTACTCAGTACATGGACAATGTCCGGCTCCATACAAATCACATAAAAGCAATTACACAAAACACATTTCAACTTGGTAACGTTGACTTAATTTCTACTCAATTATTGGACTCTTGTGATCGGAGCCCTTTTGACTCCATATAAATTCACATGTACTCAATTAATGGACAGCTTTGGTCCGAGGCCTTCCGGCTCCATATACATCATGTAAACACAATGAAGCTAATAAACATTCAACTAAGTAATTTTGTATTAATGTGTACACAAGTATTGTACACCTGTGGTCCGAGATCTCCCAGCTCAATCTAAATCACATAACATAGTAAACAATTAATAAAACGGGATTTTCCGGCCCCATCTGTATCATCTTAATTGAAGTTGATTGTACTCAGTAAATGGACATATGTGGTTCGAACCCTTCCAGCTTAATCTAAACATATGAATTTAAGTAAATTGTTCTCAATAAATGAACACCTGTGGTCCGAGATCTCCCAGCTCAATCTAAATCGCATGATAAACGATGAAACAGTAAACTATTCAACTAATTACTTTTGTTGTAATTTGTACGCTTTTCTTGGACACCTACTCCCGGGATTTTCCGGCCCATCTGTATAATCTTAATTGGGGTTGATTGTACTCAGTAAATGAACATATGTGGTTCGAACCCTTCCAGCCCTTCCGGCTCCGTCCAAATCACATAAACACAATAAAACAACAAATATTTCAACTTGGTAACGTATTTATAATGTGTATGTAGTTATTGGACTCCTGTGGTCCGAGCCATTCCGGGTCAATATATATTCATATATATTCATTAAATGGACACCTGTGATCAAGGAAATCCGCCTCCATCTAAATCTTCTTAAAATAATAAAGCGGCGAAGCATTCAACTTGATAGCTTGAAAATAGGTTAGCAATTCTTGGACTCCTGTGATCCGAGCCCTTCCGGCTCCATATATATTCATATGTACTAATTAAATGGACACCTATGGTCCGAGACCTTGTGGCTTCATCTAAATCTTCTAGAAACAATAAAGAAACATAATATTCAACTTGGTAACGATGGGTATATGTACTCAATTATTGGACTCTTGAGGTCCGAGCCCTTCCGTCTCAATATTAAATCATATTTATTCATTAAATGGACTAATTTGGTCCGAGCCCTTCCTGCTCCATCTAATTCTCATGAAAGGCAATAAAACAACAAAGCAATGAACATTATATTTTAGCCCGTCAGGCTCAATATATATCTTCATTTGTCTTAAATTACTCGATAAATAATACACCTGCGGTCCGAGCCATTCCGGCTCCACATATTCATTATCTTTTTGCCCATCCGGCTCAACATATATATTCAATTATCTTAAATAACTCGATAAATAAAACACCTGCGGTCAGAGCCCTCCCGGCTCCACATATATTCATTCTGTTTTAGCCCGTCCGGCTCAATATATAATTATTATCTTAGAAAACTCGATAAATAATACACATGTGATTCGAGCCCTTCAGACTATATCTATATCTCCTAACAGCAATAAAGCAACAACACAAATGAACACCTGTGGCCCGAGCCCTTCTCACTCAATCCAAATCTCATACAAAGCAATAAAGCAACAACACCATGGACACCTGTGGTCCAGGCCCATCCGGCTCCACATATATTCATTCTTTTTTAGCCCGTCCGGCTCAATATATAATTATGTATCTTAAATTACGTGATAATAATACATTCGAGCCCTTCAGACTATATCGATATCTCCTAAACAGCAATAAAGCACCAACACGAATGAACACCTGTGGTCCGAACCCTTCTCACTCAATCTAAAGTTCATAAAAAGCAATAAAGCAACAACACAATGGACACCTGTGGTCATTTTATCTTCGTTCGTACTCAATGAATGGACACCTGTGGTACGAGCCCGTCAGACTCCATATATATCTCCTAAAAAGCAATTAAGCAAAAACATAATCGGACACCTGTGTATTAATAAGTAATTATGTTAAGGAAATAACATAATAACAGACTACTTTCTTCAATGAAGTTCGAACCTGTCGTCTTAACCTCTACACCATGTACGCCTTTTACTCTTCTAATTTGATAACGGTCTGCAACGTTGGACGTTTACTTATCGAATGATCATCAACCGTGTGTACAATACACAAACTCTACTTCAGACGAGCTTACTTTTCCCGCCAACATGCAATCCCCACTTTATATATGTGCATACACTACCGTCGATAAATATATTTATTATTAGTCTGGCCTTATATTTCTCACATTGTCAAGTATACATACTTTAAGATAACAATTAATAAAACTAGAACACTTGAAACATATCTGCAGCAGATGGAATTTTGGAAAATAATGCTTTCAATTTTATACATTGCATATTCATTAATAGAGACGTTGCCTTATTGCTGATCTCTTGCGTGTGGTAAAGGATAAGGGAAAGGTAATTTCGAATGAATTATCTTGTCTGAACATAGTATAAAACCAATTGGTTAACCGTTTACTTAAATCTTAAAAGCTGTCTGCTTGGTTAACCGTTTACTTAAATCTTAAAAGTTGTCTGCATGGTTAACCATTTCAAAAAAATCAACAAATCTGCAGCAGACGACGTTGAAATAACATGTTGGCAACACTATAGAGAAACTATAAACAATGAAAATGTAGTGATTGAAAGATAAATTGTTCAATATGACCCGATACCGCTTTTACCACAAGTCGTGTGCTGCAGAGGCGTCAGAAAGCGTCTGTATGTTTAAATCCAGAAAACCTATACCGCTCGACTGCAGCTGTTAACCTAAACATATTGTAATTTTCAGACATGTATATAATTCAAAATTGGAATTAAAGCCTTATAAGGATATTTGTTATAAAATACTCACTATTTTATACAGAAATCGCAGTTTTGTTTAAACAATAATATGTTATCACAATTACAAATGTACCGGTGCTCAATGTTGGTAATTAGAAATGAGAGGTCAGAGCTATACTGTATGGAAACTTCATAATTCAAATTATGTTTTAAGATCAAGTATTAGGTTCAGGAGTCAAATATATAATGTGAGAAGTTGGTTTTTTAAATGTGTCAGTGTCTGCAACTGGCAACTTCGTATTCACTTGTAAAGGACTTGAAATGGAGACATTTAGTTAACTGGTCTTTTCATATCAATATCTTATCACCCAATTTAACTATATATGAGACGATTATATTGAGTACCTAACATAGGGTTTAGTGGTCATATATGGACTTGGGGATGTATGACACTCTTGTAACCCAGAGCTCTGTATTAAGTTAAAAGTATAAGAACTCTAAATGATATGAAGAGCAAATAATATAAAAGTAAACACATTATGGCAACACAAAAGCAAAAATCGTTGATAATAAAATCGTCTGCAGTCAGAACGCTTTTACATGTTGGAAAGGGTAGCGATACTTCTCCCCCAATGATGCTTGTATTTACAACAACAACAACAGGGTTATAACCCCTCCCTTCAATTCAAAAGGATATATTTCTACTTAATGTAAACTTATTTTAAACTAAGTTTATAAGGTAATAACAAAACTCATAATTCATATCCGCAGTAGAACGATCTCTTATTCCTATCCATACTACGTTGAAGGTCTTGTATCTTGCATCATATCACACTATCTGGTAACAATATGATCCTTGCAAGAATCCCAATATGAAGATTTAGTTAATTGTAAATTTACAATTCAGCTTACACATGGTGTGGAAATGACCAAAACATATTAAAAATGAACTAAGGATCGCATTGTGTGTAAATTGTAGATTCTTTCAGGAGGAGTTCAGTTATATAACAGTTACAGCTTTTCTATTTTAAGATAACTGGATAACTCCCCACATAAAGCTTAGCTCTCTGGTCAGTAAAGAAGAATGCTGGTTACAGGCTCTTTGACTTTTATCGATATTTCATTATTTGACAGGTGCTTTCCACCATTTACAAAGATTTCAGCAATATTAAGATATGAGACCAGGACATGAGTTGTGATTCGTTATGGGATGCAACACAGATCCGTTGCTCTTAAAGCAGATGTTCTTAAAAGAATGACTGAGCAACACGTTGAACTCTTGACCTCTGCATTGATGTCCACATTGTGTGCCCTTTGTATGCGTGTTTGCTACTCAACATGGGGGAAATAAGTGTTGCAGTATGTCAAGACAATATATGAAGTGCAACCATTGTTTAAGAGAAAAGAGGACCTAACATTAACACATATAAATTTAACTTAAATGGTATTTTAAGAGTTATTCGGTTTGTAAAGATCCAAGCTAGAATGACAGTTCTTAGTCTGAGTCGAGAATACCACCGGCAAATGAGATTCCATTAATGTTGATCGGTATCTCACTTCACACAGACTCATATAGTAAATGTGTACAGGGAAGATATCTTATCACTTGCTAAGTATTGCACATGCTGGCAGAACATTCGAACACAGGTTTCCTTGAGTAAAATGTGTACTTGGAAGATATCTTATCACTTGCTAAGTTTTGCACATGCTGGCAGAACATTCGAACACAGGCTTTCTTGAGTAAAATGTATACAGGGAAGATATCTTATCACTTGCTAAGTCTTGCTCATACTGGCAGAACATTCGAACACAGTCTTTCTTGAGTAGAATGTGTACAGGGAAGATATCTTATCACTTGCTAAGTCTTACTCATGCTTGCAGAACATTCGAACACAGGCTTTCTTGAGTAAAATGTGTACAGGGAAGATATCTTATCACTTGCTAAGTCTTGCACATACTGGCAGAACATTCGAACACAGGCTTTCCTGAGTAAAATGTGTACAGGGAAGATATCTTATCACTTGCTTAGTCTTGCTCATGCTGACAGGACATTCGAACACAGGCTTTATTGAGTAAAATGTGTACAGGGAAGATATCTTTATCAGATTGCGCTAAAGCCAATTTGTAAATCTACAAACACACGGGCTAACACTACACACAGACGGGCTAACACTACATACAGACGGGCTAACACTACACACAAACGGGCTAATACTACACACAGACGGGCCATCACTACACCCAGACGGGCTTACACAGAAGAAGTGAATTATTATTTCATAGAACAACATCATTTAAGAAACATTTTCCCTTTCCAATATTCAAGATAGTATTAGCAGACGACTATGAAAACATACAACCGAAAGTTTTGGAAATATCTGTAAATTATTGCCATATCCCGAACTTTCAAGGACATACACCATTAAAGATTTACTAAGCTTTAAAACACGAAGATATGACACAAATCTAAGACTACTGCTTAACATTAAATATGTACGGGAACATTTAGTTAATTTGATTGGCGATAGGAGCTACCATGACGACTAATTGGTTGTGACGTGTGTTGCCTTCGCGTCGCTAGTTCCTTTTTCTAAACGCTGGGTGAACTATATCTAAAACGAAGTTCCAACAGCAAGGACTAAAATTCAAAGGTAACTTTGTCACATTTATGTCATGTGATAATTATCATCTGTTTAAATGATGTATGTGTTTGATAACTACTACTAATGCTACTATAACACTTATGAAAATGGTGTTGATAATTTAAGTTTACTATCACAAACAATGAAAACAATGCGTACGTATACTAATAATAATGAAAATAATTGTAGCTAGGAAATATTGAAGTAAAGTTGTATAATATCTACATATACACATTGAAACGCAGTCGTCTACACTGGTCGCTAATTCCTTACAGTTGGATTTCCTGTGGCGCTGCTCATTAAGTTATTTTCCTTTAATCTCTTTTATTTGTATTTGTTTTTTAATTATATTAGTAAATTGATACAAATCGCTGAAATACTTTTCGTTTCGGTTATCGATAGCTTATGATTAAAATCTTGAGATCTTGGCAATAGTACCGTATTCGATTAAGTGCGTTGTTTGTTCTTCTTTATTTAAAACGATCATAATGGGGCTGGAAAGCATCACCACCCATATTATTTTACCAGCATAGTATTGAGGTTTGGTGTCAAAGAACATAGACTAAACATTTTGCTTGTATTGAGGTTGACATGCTGACATTTTGAAATAATACTCATATGAATAGACATTTAATTTGTTAAAATATTCTTGCAATATAAGGATATACATTTGAACATATTCCGTTCTGTCTCTTATTCCCACAGTAAGTTGTTCATAATGTTCATTACTAGTTGAGACGATTCTATTATATGCATGTATGACTTTCGTTTACTATATTAAAATGTTATAAATATTTTATTTCGCTAATTATACTCATGTTTGGTCCTATCGATTATGGCAATAAGCATCGCTTCATTATGTAAATGAGTGTATACAAATGATGAAAAAACAAACGCTTTAGTGGATACGAAATACCTCTCTTCCAGGGGAAATGTATATTTAGAAAACTCTTTAAAACAAATGAAGAAATATTTTTGGTATTATGATGAATGTAAAGAAAGCAAAATTGACTATACAAACGCGAATCGTTAATTGCCATAAATCAACAAAAACCTGTATACTACATCAAAATGAACGCATATACAAGAAGAAGTGTAGAATGGCAAAAGGAATTTTATAACAGAAAAGTAGCAGATATTATGGATGAACTGTGAAACAAAATACCTATAGAGTTTAGAAAATCTTTACGCAAACAATTAAAAGGGTTGCGATATTCCCACACACGATGTTACGAACATTTCAAATCATAATACTCAGAAACAACGGTAAAAATGACACTTTAATATGAAGATTTTCTTAAAAATTTCGATATCAATGAATGTCAAAAAAGTACGTTGGATTATTTGGACTCTGCAATTGCGATTGAGGAAATTAGACGCACCGTCGCAAAACCGAGTAAAATAATTGAAGGCATCGACTTATTGGATAGACCTTTATTTATATTGTTCAATGTTATATTACTATATCCGTTAGATTGTGTTGTATACTATAGTTTGAAACGAATGTAAATATGAAATGACGAAGAGAACTTGTTGTTCAAGTATAATAATAATCAAACTGAATTGAATAAATAATGTTGTGTCAATGACAGTGGGCTAGTCGTTCATATACAAGTAAAACGCTTGTGAATGATCGTTTAATTGAAAGAGGCTTAAATGGTCGTCGTCATTTTGTTATATTTATTTATTTCTAAAACACGGTATTTATTTTTTTCTATCAATTGTTTCCAAATGGTTTTTTTACACACTTAAATTGTATTAAGGTAAACTTAACTAAACATACATGATTTCCTGGAATATTCCTGGGATATTCATATAGAAATAACCTTGTTACTAACAATACGCTACTTTGTCATAGTTCAGATGATATATTGTGTATTAAAATTGCAGGTTCAAAGTATTTATTACCAAATGATATATGTTCTTGTCTATGGCATGTTATACCGGACGACATTAGCAGACAATGTATGATAGAGTCGAATATGTTTGATAGATTAACATATTTCTTTGCTTCATCGAACAGGAAATGTGAAAACGACCTTGTGGAGACATGAACTAGTCGTACGTTCGATTTACCAGATTATGTAACAGACGACAGTAGTTAACATATGCAATTTCTTTACGATGATAACATTAATGACACATGGTGTATTCGTTTTTCACAAGATAAATAAATAAATGAAGGGTAAAATGAATATCAATGGTCATTGTTAATAAGATGTTTGTAAAGAGACGGGTTTACGCATTCTGATTGGCAGATGTGGAGTAGATAAAGTAGCCGGCAAATACACTTTTGTAGGCCATCATGGTTTCAGTGTTTTTGACTACATGTATGTCATACCAACTAAGAATCTTCTAAATCATGTATCAAATGTTAAGGTATGTGAGCCGAATATATCAACTGATCATGGTTTTATTAATTTTGCCTTTAGATTTGAAACAAAATGTAACATAAATGACAATCAATAAGGCTCATATAAAAATGTAAAAGATAAGTATGTATGAAAGGATGAGTGGAAGGATGAATATTTACACAGGTTAACGAGTGGTGACAGTATATATAGAATAGACGAGTTCTTTCAAAGGTTGATAAAAGTACAAACTGTGTTCACATTGATAATTGTATTGATTATTTTTTAAATATTTTTCACGTTCATGTTTTTTCACCTTTATACTACAATCAAAATTTGAAACGGATAAGATATCAAGCAGAACAATACACTTTTCTTGGTTTAACGATGACTGTTTTGATAAGAGATGTACTTGTTTATACACGTTAAATTGGTACAGATTAATACAAAAGATTATTAAATCAATATGGTGAAGGCCCGATCGGAGTACAAGGCATCGTTAAGGAAAGCACGTTATGAATAAACGAACGTGTGTACATGCAAAACTATAATGGTATATGTTGAATATGTTGAACATGAAGAAACTTAAAACTGCGATCAATATTAGAAAACACTAAGAAATGGAACATGCGCATATGATTTGACTTGAATATCAGAAGTTTTCTGTAAATAATCAACACAATCAGTTATTTTCTATGAATTATAAAAGTTGCGTAATAAAGTTGTATATATATAATAATTCGACAGTTCCTTGAATTGGTACTGCATTATAATCGTGATCCAGTTGGAACATTGTTCGATTATTCTTTAAAATATATAAAATCGTTAATCGTGTGTAGCGTGCGCGTTCTTTTTCGTTTTATAACCACGTGTCAGGCAAAAGTATGTAAACTCTCAGAAAGTATTAAATAGTAAACGGATACGATGAAATCAACTTGTTTATATTTTGATCCCAGTATCAACTACTAAATCATAACAACAATCTTTGTGTTTACCAAAGGCTAATCGGCCATCTCCATCAAGCTTCAGTTATCAAAGACAGATTTGTTTAAATGTCTCTGTCAAGGCTGAGAATACGGCACATGACTGTAGATTACGCGAGGCTCCCAATGGGTGTATACATTTCAATTGACGATACATAACTGAAAACTTATCACGTTTAAATAATAATTAATACTTTGCTCTTAAACAAAATTATTTTTCATACGTTTCGACTGATTTTGTTCACCAAAAATTATTTCTTACGGAAAACAATTAAAGGTTAATACGCATAACAGTTCGTTTTTATTAGTGCCCCTCGTCTCGTTGGATCGCTAATTTAACTATGAACCAATCAAAACGTTCCATTTTCTATATTTTTTCGACATTATTCATTAAATACAAAATTTGATTGGTCTACAATCTAGATCATTTGTTTAAAATCTAGCTCAAAACAAGCGTTAAACAGCTGTCGCCGAATTACTTTTAGCACATATTTTAAAGCCGAATATTGATTTAAATACATTTGAGCAATACTTCAAAACGGTTAATCAACATAGTCGTTTTAACAACCCGGATGATGATACTTTTATATTTCATTGAAAAGTACGAAAGTAGTGAATTGAACATCATGTTTCGTGAATTAAATCTCATTATAAATGAAGATGAAATCTTGAAATATATCAAGGATTTAAAAACTAATAAATCGGGTGGTCCAGATAAATCTTTGAATGAATTGTTAATACATGGTAAGTCTGTTCTTCTACAGTCTGTACTGTATTCATTGTTTAAACAATACTATATCGACACAGGTTACTTTCCAGATACTTTGTCCATCGTATTTCTTTCCTCAGTATGTTAGGAAAACCTTTAGAAAATACTTAACAACAGATTGGTAGATTGGGCCGAACAATATGGAGTTTACGTTGAAGCGCAAGTTGTTTCGAGTGAATATGGGAACATGTATTGACTTTATAAATGCTTTTGCTTATATTGTTAGGGATTATCTATGGTTCAAACTACTCAAATTATTAATCAGAGGTATTATTGTTGACATTATAAAATCGATGTATTCAGCTGTGAAGTCACATGTTACAAATAGTAATCAATTAAGTGGCGAGTTTGATTGCAGAGGGTGAATGTTTATCCCCATTTCTATTTGCAATGTTTCTAAATGACATTGAAGATATGTTCATTCAAAATGGGGTGGAGGGTATAGGTATATATATGTTTAAAGTTTTTCTTATATTATACGCGGTTGATATAGTTTTATTTGCAATCAGCTTTACGAAAGAAGTATCGATGAGTTGCACGCTTATTGTTGTAAATGGAAATTATCTGTAAACAAATTCAAAAATGGTATTTATAAGAGGTGGGAGTCTACCAAATGAAATTCTATTTAACTATTATAGTTACGAAACAGATATTGTCAAGAAATTTTGTTATTTGACATTGTTTTTACATCCGGTGGTCCGTTTTAAGACGCCCAAATACACTCTTGCTGGTCAGGCTTTGAAAGGAATTTCCCAGATGAGAAAAATAAGTTTACTACTATAACCGTTAACAACAAATTTAAATTATTAGACAAATTGATTGTTTAAATAATGAATTATATGGGCGAGGTTCTGGGATTTAATAAAGCAGAAACAGTTGAAAGAGTGATTCTAAAACGCATATATAAACGCTTACTTATTGTGTGAAAAAGAAACCGCAAAATGATTTTGTTTATGGAAAATTAGGTAGAAGACTTATTTGTAACAGATATTTCTTTATTAAGAAGTTTAAGATCCACATTTTAAACTGTAGGGAACATACATGTATGAACAAAGTCTAATTAATAATTATGTTGTTAATTGGGTTTCTCTATTACGTCATATTCTTTGCAAACTTGGTTTTAATCATGTGTGGTTAACACAAGGTGTTGGAAATGTAAATCGTTCTTATCTTTAATAAAACAAAGAATAATTGATATGTCTTTACAAGACTGGAATGGCAGACTTTCTAATTCTTCTAGGGCATTGCTTTACAGAAATATCAGTTCTTTTTAAATTTATTTAAATCATTGTGCTTCTGACAAAATTCGTCATACATTTGCTACACTATCCTCTCATAAACTAGAGATAGAAGCATGTAGATGAAAAAGAACAACACCATTTATGACAGAATTTGCAAATCATGCTCCTTTCTAGGGGACGAATAGCTTTTGCTTTATAATGCGATTTGTATGTTGATATAAGAAAGCACAATATTAAAAAGAAATAGGAATTAACCAAATATGCAGAAACTTGTAGCATTATTCAACTGTAACTATAAATTCGGGCATTACATTTACATTACGCAATGAACATTTTTTTAAATACTAATTAACAGAAATGTTTTTCCGAAACCTTTCGATATCAAAAAGGACAATGTATAAGTATGGAACTTGATGTTTATTTCAACTAGTATGAGATACACTTCTAATAAAAATATAACCATATTACAAAATGTACCCTGTTAGATTGAAATTTTATCAGTTTTAACATTTTCCAATGATTATCGTATTGAGTCTGTTTAACTATATATAACATAGCACAGCTATTTATACCGGATGAGTGTATCTTCGTGTGTTTGTCAATGCATTTGTATTTTCGATAATTATTGTGTACGCAATTTTATCTACAAATGAAACAAAAACCAAGACTTGAAACCTTCGTCATAGCTCCAGTTATCGTATCGTTGGAAATTTGACTTTTGGTTAAACATTTTAAGAGAGTGTTTAAATACGTTAGGATAATAATTAAGAGGGATTAAGGAAAGGGTAGAAAACGTGTCTTACGTTTCTCATAAGGTTCATAGATATCAAAGGGCCGATTCTTAACTATAATTTAAGCAAATGCGAAAGAAAATGCACACAATTGTATATTTTGTTTTTCCGGGTTGCTTTCTCCTCTGCTTGGGTGATTTTGATACATATATACATGTGTGTGACTAGTGTAGTAAGTGTTGGAATGATATTGAAATGTATACTTGGCGGAAAATTGCCACACACTGTATTTGATAGGATGATTCGGCTTGCAAGTGCCTGAGTGCTCAGCGGAAACTAGTCAAACACTTTTTTTGATTGGATAATTCGGCTTGCACGTGCCTGAGTGCTTGGCGGAAACTAGTCAAACACTCTTTTTGATTGGATAATTCGGCTAGCACGTGCCTGAGTGCTTGGCGGAAACTAGTCAAACACTCTTTTTGATTGGATAATTCGGCTAGAACGTGCCTGAGCTCAGAATGTATGAACACTCTGAATACTCCGCGGATTGAATATGTTTAAATTGAGGGAAAACTGAAGAAAGATTGAAGGTTCCATACAGCGTTGAAATATTATGGGAATAAGAGGCACTTGATAATTGTGATCAAAATCTCCTTTTCCACAATGCATTCGATAGTGGTTTGTCAAATCAAGCATCACAAGTGGTCCGTGTCAAGTACTTATATGTAAAGGAATACTGAATCATTGGTCATCTTTCGTGGGAAAGTTGAATTGATTATCAATTGACAATATATAACGATGCAACGCATTCTCATTTTTTTAAAACAGGAAGATGAGTTACTGTGTCCTTGTAGCACTCTTGGTTTCCATTGCAACTAGCTCCTATGCTGGTAAGTGATTCAACTATTATCCATTCGATTGTTTAAATTGTTCTTTATTCCGATTTCAACACTATTTCAGTTATTCACGGCGTATCCAGGGTAAACGACGAGTTTTCACAGTTGGAAGCGATGCTGGCTGTCAATGCAGGGGTTGTCAGTTCGAAACACAGCTCGGCCAATATTATTTCGGACGTTTGACAAAAGTCATTGTGACAAGTGTCAACCCTCTCCAACCAATAGCTAACAGTTTATGTGCAATCAATGCACCTAAATTGCTGCCAGCATGAGGCTTAATGAAGACCACGGAATACATTAGGACAGAGATTTACCGATACACATAATGGGGGTCTTTTGCAAAACCTTTTATTTGACTGGCGATATTTCACAGAGGTCGTTGCATAGTTTACACACTCATTGATGCAATAATCACAATTCATGCTATATCAAAATCAAAAGAACGCTGCATAACAACGAAAACTGTTCAAAATCCAATTGAAATATCTAAGCAAAAAACGAACAATCTGTATCTACATTTGCTGAATATACTAAAAACAAAGAAATGGTGGCATATTTGTTTTATCTTGCTTGAAATAATTTATATAATACTTTTAAAGTAACATGATTCATTTTATAAACAATAAAATATTTATACGGTGCTATAACAGAACAATAATGTATGGTCCGTGCCTGGAGAATATTTAACAGTAAACTACGTTAATACAAAGCAACCCACATTGTATGGGTCTGTCTAACATGGCTTTATACTAGAGATGTCAAAGCTTACCCAGTTACTCTATTGTTTTTTAACTCGAATTTCCTGGTCATATAAAAATCAGATTAAAACGTCGTTATCGGAACGTTTTCATTCATGTCAACAAACTTTTAAAAATTTTACCACAACAATTTGCTCAATGTTCTCCTGTCTAGTACATTTCACGGCTTTCATGCGTTCTATGCTGTAAAATGCAACCTGCAGAAATGTACATAAGGTTAATCGTATAATGTTGTAACCGGTTACTCTATTGTTTTTAACTCGCATTTCCCGGTCATATAAAAATCAGATTAAAACGTCGTTTTCGCAACGTTTTCATTCATGTCAACAAACTTTTTAAAAAATTTACCACAACAATTTGCTCAATGTTCTCCTGTCTAGTACATTTCACGGCTTTCATGCTTTCTATGCTGTAAAATGCAACCTGCAGAAATGCAGAACTCAATAAGCATGTAAAAGTCTTAAAAGTCTTAAAGCTATTTCAGAGTTCTCCCCACTTGCGACTTCCTTTACACGATTATTTTCTCAATAATCATCAAATATATGTATTCCAGTTTTATTTGTTAGCTGATTTCCTGAACTGCAACAGTAGTCAATGGTTCCAATTTCATTTATTTTAATGGACTTATTCACATTTATATGTATTCATTTGCTTTTTAAGGGGACTGAATGTAATTCTGTTAATTTTTGTTTTAGTTTTTTCCAAACCAAGACTTATGTAATGTGTAATGAACTTGTGTTGTGTATGTTTTTTATGAGCCAAAGTCGCCAATGCTGGTGTCAATAAAAGGAAATAATAGTGTTCTCGTTTTATTTTTCATAGTCGTCGAAATGAAGGGTAAAGTGGAATTTATTATCTTGTAACCGTTTACTCAACACTGAAGATTCATATATTTGCCATAAGCAATACCTTAACATTTCTAACAAAATACTTAAGTACGTAGTTTAATGAACATGCTGCAAACTTACGTTAATATTAATCAATATAATGTTTTATCTTGAATTCACAAATACATACGGAATTATCAACAAATCAGAATTATACTTTGAATACAGGTTTAAGAAATCTCATTACATTCTTTCTATGTTTATATTCACTACTAGATGAGAATAAACTCATACGATGTAATTGCATTGTAATGGTCATGTTAACGTGCACTATCATATACACGTATACATAACGTTTCATCTTGCTAGTTAGGTTTTATAGTCACGTCGGTTAAACATCAGTTACATTGACTTTCAAAACAATAGTTTGTCAGTTTGCTCTTGGAATAAGCGTATGTACAAACTCGTCCGAGCATTCATAGTACGAATATGACATACTCACCAATGCCTTAATTGAACGCATATGCTTATGCAGATACTCTCATGTGTCTTCACTGTACGTACATGTATATGTACAAACTCGCCATAGTATTCACTATAAGCACATGCGTACATACATATTTGCCCGAGTATTCACTGATCTCACATGCGTATGTACAAACTCGCAAGAGTATTCACTATAAGCACATGCGTATGTACAAACCCGTCAGAGTATTCACTGATCTCACATGCGTATGTACAAACTCACCAGAGTATTCACTATAAGCACATGCGTATGTACAAACTCGCCAGAGTATTCACTATAAGCACATGCGTATGTACATATTCGCCCGAATCTTCACTGTTCGCATATGGGTATGTACATTCTTGCACGAGTCTTCACTATATACCTATGCGTATGTGAATGCTGGCTTGTGTCTTCACTATATGTATATGATTATGTAGATACTCGCCTGTACGCATAAACGTCAGTCCGAATCGTCAGACAACAGGTTGAATTGTATCTTGTATTTTTATCTGTTTACAAGCAAACCTGGTCAACGTTGCCTTGTCCAAGGAAACTACACAGTCATCATTTTACACCAATCCAGCCCTCGCTGTTGATGGCAATACAAATCAAAGTTTGGAATTAGGTGGCTCCTGTTCACACACTAACAGTGAAAACCAACCATATTGGGAGGTGGATTCGGGTACCTCGTATGTAATCGCCTTCATTAAGGTTTACAATCGTCTCGACTGTTGTGGTAAGTATTGTTTTTAGGAAGAATAAATGTTTTTTACTTTTCGTACGTGTAGGAAAATATGAGAAACATATCTCACTGAACTATGAATTGGTCTATCTAAATAAGGCTGACCCGTTTACGAATATATACGGTTTGTAATACATGTAGTATTGAGACACGGGAATTATACATGTAGTAATGAGACCTGGGAGTTGTACATGTATTAATGGAACATGGGAGTTGCACATGTAGTAATGAGATATGGGAGTTGTACATGTAGCAATGAGACATGTGAGTTGTACATGTAGCAGTGAGACCTGTGACTTGTACATGTAGTGATGAGACATGGGTGTTGTACATGTAGTAATGGGACATGTAAGTTGTACATGTAGAAATGAGACATGGGAGTTGTACATGTAGTAATGACCTGGGAATTGTACATGCAGTAATGGGACATGGGTGTTGTACATGTAGTAATGGGACATGGAGTTGTACATGTAGTATTGAGACATGGGAGTTGTACATGTAGTAGTGAGACATGGGAGTTGTACATATAGTAATGATACATGGGAGTTATACATGTAGAAATTAGACATGGGAGATGTACATGTAGTATTGAGACATGGAAGTTGTACATGTAGTAGTGAGACCTTTGAGTTGTACATATAGTAATGACACTTGGGAGTTGTACATGTAGTAATGGGACATGGGAGTTGTACATGTAGTAATGAGACATGGGAGTTGTATATGTAGTAATGATACCTGGGAGATGTTAATGCAGTAATGAGACATGGGAATTGTACATGTAGTAATGATATGTGGGAGTTATACATGTAGTAATTAGACATGGGAATTATACCTGTAGTAATTAGACATGCAAGTTATACATGTAGTAATGAGACATCGGTGTTGTACATGTATTAATGAGGCATGGGAGTTGTACATGTAGTAATGAGGCATGAGAGTTATACATGTAGTAATGAGACATGGGAGTTGTATATGTAGTAATGAGACATGGGAGTTATACATGTAATAATGAGACATGTGAGTTGTACATGTAATAATGAGACATGGGAGTTGTACATGTAGTAATGAGACATGGTAGTTGTACATGTAATAATGAGACATGTGAGTTGTACATGTAGTAATGAAACATGGGAGTTGTACTTGTGTCTATTTAAGACAAATGTGGGTAAAGATGTGTATCAGGATCAAATAGAAAATAAGCCTCATTGTATTTATGACAAGTGTGGGTAAAGATGTGTATCAAGATCAAATAGAAAACAATCCTCAGTGTATTTATGACAAGTGTGGGTAAAGATGTGTATCAAGATCAAATAGAAAACAATCATCAGTGTATTTATGACAAGTGTGGGTTAAGAACTGTCCCATGATCAGATAGAAAATAAGCCGCAGTGTATTTATGGCAAGTGTGGGTAAAGATATGTCTCCGGATCAAATAAAAAATAAGCCTCAGTGTATTTATGACAAGTGTGGGTAAAGATATGTCTCAGGATCAAATAAAAAATAAGCCTCAGTGTATTTATGACAAGTATGGGTAAAGATATGTTTCAGGATCAGATAGAAAATAAACCTCAGTGTATTTATGACAAGTGTGGGTAAATAACTATCTCGGGATCAAATGGAAAACTTGTTGTAGTTTTGACAAGTAATGACTATATCCTTATCATCACTGTTATTGGCACAAAAGCGTACGTTTTCAATCAATGTTTCTTATAAAGGTATGATTCCACCTTTATTTGCTGAAAATGTAAATGAGTGGTGCGATTGGAAAACAAACCGTAGGGCATTTACGATTTAGATCAGCGCGTTAAGCCGCACACTCTGCTACAAATGTTGGCACGTGTGATAATTCAGTATACAAAATAATTACTTATCCCTTGTATCTACGTTCCTGTTATAATCAAGTAAATGGCAGAACAAAAGATTTATAAGGATGTTTTAAAACAAATCTCTCAGTCAGAACTTTAATACATAAGAAATGCGGTAATTATTTGATTACTTTTTAAATAATAGTTTTAGTATGAAACGATATGTAGTTGTATGCATTTCATATCAGCAATGTTATATATAAATATCATGTCAAACGAGAAAATAGTGACCCTATCTTTATCGTCAATGTAATTGTCACAAAGGCGTAAGTTTTGATGTCAAAAACGACGTTATTTTATAGGTATGATTTCCCCTTAACCCGCAAAATATTGTAAAGAAGCGGCGCAATTAGAAAACCAACCATACGGCATTTACGTCAAGTTTAGATTCAGATCAGCGCGTGAAGCAACACATTCTGATCTGGATATGTACTGTTCGCCAATCAATGATAGAATATTTACAATCTTCTGTAAGGCGGTATTCATTTTGGATTCTTAACATGGAAGAACATAATGATATTGTTCGACACTTGTAATAATTACGTTAATTTGGGTTTACACAGATCACCGCTCATATATATAACATAATGGATAAGATCAGGTTAATTTTGTTATGCAATAATGGCATTGTGTGTGTTCTGTTGTATAGCATCTATGATGAATGAAATATACTCGTCTCAAATGATGTGTCTTATAATTTCAGCTGATCGCCTGTCTAACGTAGAAGTCAACGTTTCTACTGACCACGTGACTTACGAGCAGTATGGGTATCATCCGGGTGCAATTGGATCGACGTATGAGTTTTACCCTGAGAATCATGCTACTATGGGCCGCTGGGTAAAGATATCTTTGCTAGATGTTACAGACTACCTGTCACTGTGTGAGGTGGAAATAATGTCAAACATGACATACAATAGAGGTAAGAGTGTTCCAATTGTTTCAGTTTAACTATATATATATATTACACCGATTGCGAGGCAAGCTTTCAGCTTATATTAAACAATCATGACATACAAAAAAGGTAAGAGTGTTCCAGTTGTTTCAGTTTAACTATATATATTACACTGATTGCAATGCAAGCTTTCAGCTTATATTAAACAATCATGACATACAGAAGAGGTAAGAGTGTTCCAATTGTTTCAGTTTAACTATATATATTACACTGATTGCGAGGCAAGCTTTTAGCTTATATTAAACAATCATGACATACAGAAAGGGTAAGAGTGTTTTAGTTTAACTATATATATATATATATTAAACCGATTGCGAGGCAAGCTCTCAGCTTATATTAAACACACATGACATACAGAAAGGGTAAGAGTGTTTTAGTTTAACTATATATATATTATACCGATTGCGAGGCAAGCTTTTAGCTTATATTAAACACACATGACATACAGAAGAGGTAAGGGTGTTCCCGTTGTTTAAGTTAAAATATATATATTACACCGATTGCGAGGCAAAGCTTTCATCTTATATCGAACAATCATGACATACCGAAGAGATTAGAGTGTTCATATTGTTTCATCGTAACCATCATGGCATACATAATATGTAAGAGTGTTCCAATTGTTTTCGTTTAACTAAATATATATTACACAGATAATTATATATATTTGAGGGAGAAACTAGTTTTACCTGATTTTAAACAAACATGCAGAAGAGGTAAGATAAATTCAAATTGTTTTGTATATAATTGTTTATATTACACTGATTGCGAAACAAGGTATTATTTTAAAAACGCTATGTGTCTGTTCCATTAAAGCTGTTCTTATGATATTTACAAATTTCGGAATACACCAAAAGAAGAACTGACTCTTAAAGGCGATTCAAAACCAGAGACTTTAGATCGAAATAACACAACTGTCTTCAAAATTGTAAATGATACGGTCCAAGCTGGCAGCTATATAACGCTTAACGTTTCACTTTGCATTTAAGTTCCTTTGAGCTGTTTTATGCACAAGTGCCGGTCTCGTTTAAAATCTAAAAATAGCATGTTACTATATATTGTCAATATATAGTCAAATGCTATGTTTAGATTTTAAACTAGACTGGCACCTATGGTTTTATGTCCCTTTCTTTGACATGATGACACATATGAAACGTTTCTTTGTTGTCTGTTCCGTCTCTTATTCCGTACATATGTCAGTCAATCCGTCACTTTTTTATTGTTTTCACTGAATTATGTGCAAGCGACAAACGTATTTTCTTTTGAGCTTCTGCAATAATGAATTATATGAGCATATACATCATGTTTATTGCAATCATATGTGGAATATTAGTTTAAGCGCTAAGTAAACATAACATAACGGTAACCTTGGATAGTTTGGATAGAGAGTGTCTATAGACTCTAAATATTTGTAGCACAATATACGTAATCTGTATTCACAGATCATCCGGACATGCTAGTTATCTCCCTTGTACATGTATTTTATATTTTAAGACTATCTGCAGGCAATTCCCAACGCAAAAGGATCCGGCGGCATTATTGCGTCCATCCCTGTTGTTAGCAAAACACAATGCGTGTTTCTCTGCTATCAACAAGAAGCCTGTAACAGCGTCAATGTCAAACAGGATATGACGTCATCGAATCAGATTGAATGTCAGCTGCTCAACCACGTTTCATATAGCACGACATCAGAGAAAAACGTTACATTTTGGAGAATGGCAACCGATATATAGTCACACTTCTTTTTTACTATTGTGTTTTATTGTGTGTATGGATGGTGTCAGTATTAATGAAATAGTAATATTGGTAACTTACGCTGGAAACGCCGTGATGTAACTGTAACAAACAATCAATCAATATTTACTTTATGATAAAAGAAATGTGCGAATATCTTGAGCCCGTAAGTTCACGTTGGCAATATGAGGGCTGGTACTTGTTTTAATCTTCTTATATTCTAATTTTTCACACAATATCTGCTAAAGTATAGTGAACTCGACAGTTCCGGGTCATCGACTATTCCGGGTCAAATTTGGAAAAAAATATTTGGTATTCGAGAATGATACAGTATTTTGACAATTTGATTATTAATTCATATTTCCCATTAGCTTCGCCAGTTTTACTTCCATTTCGGACATTGTTATTTCAAGAACTGAGGTCGTTATCTCGAAACGCTTGACTGCATCGATTCCCGCGAAAGCAAAATCTCAATATTCGTATTAACCTGTCACAGCCAAAATTGCTGATTGTAGCCATAATTATAATAAAACAGGAACGTATTGCACATAAAGGTGTAGGTAATTTACCACTGAACAAGATGTATACTATTGATTGACTTGTCAAAGTTATTTTAACCAAACTATAGCAGATAATTTGACCTAGTTCACATACGACTCTTTCGGGTCAGCCAAAGTATATTTCTCAAAATTGTCAATTTGTCGGTTACTTTTTAAGAATAATTCAATGCTTATGGTAATTAATCAGTTTTAATTGTCTTTTTGTTTAAATTTATTTTTTGTTGTCAAATTTGACTTATTTAGTTGTTGAAATGCAACAGTTTTCGTGCATGCTAATTGTTTAGTAAAGTTATCACTGTTTTGTTTTTATGCAATAGATAATTGCAAGTGATATATTTAAGTTCTTACTTTTTCATATTATTTTGATAAAAATGTGAAAAACATATATTGTTATTAAAACAGCAGCTGTTTTGTTGAATATAACATTGTTTGAGATAACAGAAATAAACATTTGGTATGTGACCCGGGAATGGCAAATTTGACCCGAAACTGTCAAATTTACAGCTTGCAATTGCAGACACTAAAAAAACATTTTAACAAATTTATATAATTGTTGAATTATATCATGGTGGGGAGGAAGTATTTGTTAAACATTTTATGTAG
>JAUELF010254072.1:0-11707 GCA_031471495.1 Clinocardium nuttallii
GACAAAAGAAGAAATTGCACAAAACGTGCAATTTCTCCTTTTGCCACAATGTTTTCCACTTTGAGTCATAGGTTATCAATTCAATTACAGAGATTTTCTATGTTTTGTTCCAGTTGAAATTTGGTTGACATTGATTAAGTTGATTGATTGGGGTTTAACGACGTTTTTAGCAATTTCTCAGTCATATCACGGCGGCCACTTCACCTACTCATGTGTTTCCTGGTTTTCTCACACCAGTACCCAACACAACAATCTTCACAAGCAACTGGCTGCTTTTCCACATAGACTAAGCCCATTGGTGAAAGACAAATGACGCATGTCGTATTGAATTTCGTTAAACGTTGGAAAGATAGTTGGCCGAGCCGGGATTCGAACTCACATCCCCTGGGTTTACAGCCCGCGTCGCTACCGACTGAGCTTCCGGGGCTCGGCTACATTGATTAAGACATAGGTGTTGCCAACTTTGTCCGGGACATCATGGGATCACTCTTCCTATGTCTGTCCGTCCGTCTGTCACACCGCGACAGGCGTCATTCGTCTTTCACAAATGGGCTAACAGATCATGTGGAAAAGCAGCCAGTTGCTTGGAAATACTGCTGTATAGATTACTTGTGTGAGAAAGCCATACTACTCATGAGTTTGTGTATTGGCCACCGTGAAATGACTGATAAATTGTTGAACACGGCGATAAACCCCATCCAACCAATATAGAGAATTTCCATAAGTTTGCCTTGATGTTTTCTAAATGGTCTGATGCTAATGTGTTGTATCTTTGGAAAGGGGTTAACAGTAATGAGCGTAATATATCGACCCAGATCAGCCTGCGCAGACTGATCCGGGCCGACACATTCCGTCTCAGGGGAATAGAGGTAAAGAGTAATGATTCCTGAAACAGAAAATCCACAGGAAGCGAAAAATGTCTGTCCGGGTTAGCCTGCGCGGCATGCTTAGACTGATCCGGGTCGATATTTTACGCAAAGTTCACACTGTTGTTTTTCTCGTTGAACGGCTAATGTTTGGAGTTTCTTCTTATTAGCAATTCATTTGAAAACCATCGAAGGTGGGTTTTCGCGTGTGGCGTCGCAATAAAACGTATGGATAGGGATCCATTACCCCATACTAGTGTTTATTAGTTCAGAATAATAAAAAATACTGAACACACTTGTAATTGCGTATATTCACGTACAATAAACCATGTTTTAAAGACCTCGGTGTTCCATCATTTCAATCGCTGTCTAGTCCATCTCGTACGTTGCACACGCAGTTAAATATTAACGTAAGTTATTTATTACATGTTCTTCTTTGAGATGAGCTCTTACGAGGCAAGTCCTGCATTTAATATACATTGAAACCGTAACGATTTTCCGAAACTGATGTAATTTTTCCGTAATTTTCCGTGAAAACTGACTTCGGTTCGTTGAAGCGAAATGTGTTTTTACGGTTAACGTTAGAGTTTAGTTTCTATTGGACACTATTCAGGATTTAATGTTAATTATATTCGAACGTGAACGTATTACGCCTGTCTAATGTCTTTCGATAAAGATTTAAACTCATTTGAAATTTAAATTTTCCATTTATATGTTTCCGTTTCCCACAAGCAGATGCTTTCTGATAACTTTTGACAATATTGTAAAAAAAAAGAATAAATCGCACATAATGAACAGATAGCTGTCACATTTTATCTTTATGCTTGCAAGTTCGTCTGCTGCAGATTTGTTGTAAGTGGGAAAAGGTTACCAGTGCAGAAAATGACGCAACACAGTACCATTCATCCAAATAGCGGAAGTACTGCTAGCCTATTGTTCCACACTATTGACCATTGTGCAACTTATATCAACTCAACTCAAACTCAACTCAAATCATTTTATAAATCCTTAAATCTGCAGCAGACGACTTTGAAAGCATCTAGGCAAACATACATAAAAACTCTATAAATATAGGTCCAATTACCGAAAAGAGTTCAAAACATTGAGGCAAAAGGAGAAAATGCTCGTTTTGAGCAATTTCTTCTTTTGTCACAGTGTTTTAAAAAGTCGTCTGCTGCAAAGGCGTCAAAAAGCGTCTGTAGGTGGGAAAGGGTTAATTAAGCAATTCGGCACTAGATGTGTCATTGACCATACAAAAACATGCAGAATGAATGAACATGCAAAACACATGACTACAATGTATAAACACATGACTACAATATATAAACACATAACTACCATTATAAACACATGACTTCAATATATATACACATGACTACACTGTATGAACACATGCCTACAATATATAAACACATGACTAATATGTATAAAAACATGACTACAATTTATAAAAACATGACTACAATGTATGAACACATTACTACAATGTATAAACACATGTATAACAATTCATATATATACATACCATTTTTGTTATGGTTCTGATTTAAATAGCAGGTATTGATATGAGATCCGTCTTCCTATTTGAAGCTTTCATTAAAATCTCCTGGGTTTCTCAAAGTAAATCAGAAATTATGCTGGGCATAATGCATGGACAAGCAATAAGTAAACTACTCAGCTGACTGCCTACTTTAGCTTGTACATGAAGTTATCCCTCGTTATAAATATGCAAATATTCTAAATTATTAATAATAATATTAACATAAATATAGCAGTATCAGCTTTAAATTGAGGGACATCCAGGAGTTTTTTCAACGGATTATTGTTTGTGAAGAGGAGGTAGATGGTCAAGTTATTTGACTATATGAGTTCCAATGCATTATAGATATCAACTATGTTAATTAACCTCCGCCATATTTATCCTGCTCGTATTAGCAATGTCAAGTGTTAACTCTTTGCAAATCGTCTAAATATTGTGATAATCAAAGTAGAATAAAAACCGTCTTGTTTTCCTACAGGATTTGTGTTAATACAAACGATATATGGTCAATTCCAACCTCCACAACAAAACGGACAACAAACTGGCTTCAATAACCAACAAATGGCACCACCGGACCCTCGATTACGACAGCAGCAGCCAGGATTCCAGCAGCAGCAGCCTGGGTTTCAGCAGCCACAACCAGGCTTCCAGCAACCAGTAAATGGCGCAGGACAACCGTCTATGCAGCCAACTAACAATGGTAACCAGCCAAATAACGGTATGCCGCAACAGAGACAGCCGGCAAACAATGTTTTCCCACAGCCTACGAATCCCAGCTTGCAGCAGCCTGGTCCAACTCAAATGACCGGACGTAACGGCGCCACGATGCCGGCCGCTGGAATGTCGGAGGCAGCTAGGAACGAGATGTCTTGTGCTCAGGTAGATTATAAGTATAGGTCACACGACAATCTTGAAATTAAACCATTACCAAATCGAATAATCCGCAGCAGTCCACATTGACAACATCTAGGCAATCTCTCTATAGCTATAAAAAGAATGAATAAACCTGCAAATAATGTTTACAAAAGGGGAGCCAGTTATAGTATTGTCTCCACTTGACATTATGTTTTCAAAAAGTCATCTGCCTCCGAAACGCCAAAATGCGCCTGAATGTTGTAAAAGCTTAACGGCAACTAAGATCCAAACGCATATATGTATATGGTTCACAAACATAGGTCAACAGCAGCTTTGAGGAGGCTTGTATATTAATACGTAAAACAGGAATGTCCTGATTTGGCTGATCTCGATTTCCGCCTGTCTGAAAACATCCCAATAGTTTGGTGTCTAGTGCTGTTTCCCTTATTCATTTTAAAAGCAATATAAAGTCTTAATACGACATAATAAGATGATACGAATACATTATATACTGTTCAAATTGAAAGATACGTAACAAACTGGCTTTCAATAAGGGTCATCAATTCCTGTTCATAATAGAGTTCACCACGATTGAATTATACATTTGAGCCATTCCACGAAAACAACAACATTATGGTCTCTGTGTAATGTATGGATCCAGATCAGCCTGGTATAGAGTAATGATTCCTTAAACAGAAAGTCCACAGGAGGCGAAACGTGTATGCCTGAGTTAGCCTGCACGGCTTGCTTAGGTTGATCCGGGTCGAAACTTTACACATAGTCCATAATGTTTGTTTTCTCGCTGAACGGCTCATTTACAAACACAGTAGACCAGAATGAATAGAGGATATGTGTTTGTTTTGAGTGGATATGGAATATATCTCATTGAGAAGTGAATATTTTCACGAGCGCGTAGGTTCATTAAATGCTAAACGATAAATACTGAGTTATATCAGTGAGATATAATCCATATCACCCACACTGTGAGTTTTAAAACGATATCTGCTGCAGATGCGTCGAAATACGTTTGCAAGTGGGAAAGGGTTAATTAGTTTTAACTCTTTTAGCGCCAACGTTAATATTGAGGTGTGTGCAAACAATACAGATTCAAGTCCGAGTTTGAATATGTTAGAGTCTACTTTAAACAATTCGGCGCTGAAAGAGGTTAAACCCCACATGTTATTATTTACTGACAGGCTGGTCGTATGGCAGTATCGCAATGTTTCCAATCTAACGGTGGATACGATATGATGACGGTCATCGCTTTATTATCCAATGGGACGCAAGGACAGCTTCCACAGAACCCTGATCAGATCAAACAGGCGCTTTGTGGATCCCAGAGACCGATCGTCGCTTGTATCTTTGACGGTATACGTAAATTCAACGGGAGTGAGCAATGTAAAACTTTGACATCGTTCATTAGACTCGAACAAGAGACCGTTGGACTTATGAACAGTGTTCAACAGATGTGTGGAACAGGTAAGAACGTACTTAATATATCATAGTAAATGCAAATACAAATTGACATCGTTTGAAGACATATTTGCAATAAACCACTGGGGCTACACTGTAATCGAACAAACTGTTAACTCATTTTGAAAAGCTAAAGTATCAGGTTCGAGTTTGGGTAGAATTATGAAGAAAATATTACAATTGTCACTTTCCTTGTAGCTCAATAATGACTGCGTAATTGCCTTAGCGACACATAAGGATATATTGAGCAACTTCGTGATCTTCGGTAAATTGCAATCAGTGTAGATCCAGATCAACCTGCACATCAGCATAATCTGTCAATTTAGATTATAATAAGCTTTCACATTAATGGTAATTGTCATTGATATCAAATGTTCCGACAGGATTGAGGGGTTATAAACACAGGTAACAGTCTCGTTTAAATTCTAAAAAAAAGCGTTTGACTATATAGTGTCAATAGACTTTAAACGAGACTGGCACCTGTGGATAAATGTACCAATAGTACTGGTAAATCACGCAGAATGTTCGTGAATTATTAAGGGGCGTATAACAGCAAACAACCAACAACAACAACAAAACGAATGACTGGCTCATATTTATCTTCATTCGGATTTCTTTCGCAATAGGGTTATTACCGAAGGTGACCGAATGTATGAGAAGAATAAATTACGACATGCTGGAGTGCTACGCAGAGGTTGGTTTAAACCCCGAACTCTACTCACCCGAGGGATCACGTATGGAAGGGGCCGTCATAGGGGACAACCGGGAAGTCGCAAAGATGTTTTGTAGGTAAGACGACGGGTTACTTGTACATGTACTTATTACTTAAGTTAATCATTAACAATGTTTGAACTTATCTCAACATTTTCTCACATACAGATGCTTTCTGGCGTCCCTGCAGTTACTAATGAAAAGCAACAGCTCCTTGTTACCCTAATGTTTTCAACTTGCTAAATAATGAAACTTTTATTTATAGAGTCTTTCCTTTTCATATTCTTCTGTGGATATGTATTGTGCGTTTGGACATGGTCACATAGTGATGCATCATAATGATAGAGAATTGCAAAATAGAATCCTCGATGTTTTCTTAATCGATCAGTTCATGTTCAATGCAAGTGCACCAGGGTTAACATTTTCCCACACACAACAATTCTGCAGCAGACGAATTTGAAAACACGGAAAATCTTTATAAATGTTGGTATAATTACTGAAAATGGTTGAAAACATTGTGACAAAAGACGAAATTGTTCGTTTTGAGCAATTTCTTCTTTTGTCACAGTGTTTTCAAAAGTCGTCTGCTGTAAATGCGTCAACGAGCGTCTATATGTAGTGAAGGGTTAAATGAATAAAGTCTATGCTTAAAGCAGTCATAATTGCTTAGAAAGAATAGCGCGCTGGGTACTGATAGGGGAATGTGTTGGTAATTGAACTGGCAGACGAGGTATGAATCTTCCAGATTCTGTTGAAATGACGAATGCCTATAAAGCCAGCAATACATACATCGCCTTTGTAGCTTTTCAGTATGCCATATCTCTAGTATGTTTAACGTTAATCATTTCAGCAAACGCAAGGAATTGTTTGAATGTCAAAGAACTGTTCTAGACGCTTGTCCAAAAGCCAAACAACTGCAAGCGCTCAGTGGTCACGATCAAATCTCGATGCAAAATGGAATGGATGTGCTCTGCAAAGATGTCGATGGTAAGTTGTCGTTATCACTTTGATAACTGATTTCCGCTGGCGTTTATCTTGAGCATAATAATAAGCAACAATGGCGTTCAATAAGTCATAAAATAGACAGTACGACGATGACCACTTCGATTTTCAAATTACAGTGTGACAGATCAGGTTGGAATTCGGTCTATGTAAGAGTATTACCCTCGGGCAATTAACGTTTTAAAGATGATTGATTATGCAAGTTATGATTTAAGCCTGGGCATACACATTCAAACCGTCACATTTTACCAATATTTCCCCTGAGTCCGCCGGGCCACGGTAGCTCAGTTGGTAGCGACGCTAATGCAAGGGTTGTGAGTTCGATACCCCGGCTCTGCAAACATTTGTTCCGACGTTTGACAATAGGACAAGCGTCACTCGTCTTATACCAATTTGAAAACAGTCTAAAGATAACCAGTTGCCTTGTAAGACTGGTGTGTGGAGTACTGGTATGAGCAAGCATAGACATACATAGATAGGTGAACTGACCGTCGTGATATGACTGGGACATTGTTGAACTGCCTTTAACCTCAATCAATCAATAAAACGTCTGTTCAGTTATGTTTTACCCTTGTACTGCTGTAATATATTTTCTGAAGCCAGTATAACTAGTATAACCCTAGGTCATCCGTTATCATCCGTGCATTTTGACTAGACTCTATATTGTTGTCTTTCAAGAATTTCATCTTTGTATTCCTAGACGTGCCTGTCTAGTCTTTCAAATTCAAAGGTTGACATGTCCATCTTAGATTTTCAGCATTAAAAGCGTAAAGATACGCACGCAAAATATTACATTATTTTGAAAAGTACAATTATCCTTTAAAAAGGTTGAACTGCCTTTAAGCAACTAAGAGGGAGCTACCCGATCCTTTCTTTAACCCGTTTCCACTTATAGACATATTTTGTTTCATCTGCATTAGACTAATTAAGATATCATTGTTTCAAAAGAAGAAATTGCTCATAACGTTACAGAAACGTTACTTCCATCTATTGAGATTTTCCATTGTTTTGTAAAGATATTTTTAAAAGTCGTCTGCTGCAGATTTGGTGTATGTGGGAAAGTTTATCCTTAACGCCAAACCAAATCCTATACCGAGGTACCCCAAAACGCTGTCCCAGTGAAATGAAACAAAAACCCTATACCGAGGTACCCCAAAACGCTGTAAAAACACCTTTGGGTACCAACAGATTAGAGTTTGGGACTAAGTACATGAAATATGCACCTTGTATAGAGCTCTGATTAACAAATCAGGTCGAGTGATAAATCTACAACTAGTAATTAGTGTTTGTTATTGTGTTGTTATTGGCCATTGTGATTTCAAGTTGCATGTATACATGTATGTATACGTAATCGATTATCTCTTTGTCCATGTCTATGATAAACGTATATAAATACATCTTGTCTTGTCTTTTCAGTGTACGTAAAAGGTCTGGTGTGTTTTCAAACCCCGACTAAAGAGGTACAGACATGCGCATCACGACTTATCACCCAAATGACTCACGTCACCATGAAACAAATCCGAGACAATCTACCACCAGAGGGTTTCTTCCGGGAGTACTGCAAGTAAGTCACATAGAAATATATTTTGATCTGCTTTTTGCAAATTTTGAGTGTCACTTGTGCTGACTAATTTCCCCCAACAAACTACTTTTATGGTATAAAGTATAGGCCTCTTGTATAATCTAAAATCATGTCTTTCACATACAATTATATTGCCGAAAATAATCTAAATTTCTAAATGAATATAACTCCATTTCGTTATAGGAACAATAAATGAACTTAATTTTATTAAACTGGGACTTAAGAAAATCCAAGTAACTATAGAGGGATTTCGCTTGTAGATGTATTGTAAAACCACTTATTGCACTACAAAAGGTAATATGAATCCCTAACTCTTTTTAAAACGAAATGTATTTAAATGTATGTCGTGTTTAGTGCCTTCAGCCTGTATTTACACATACAGAATTATTGTATTGTTTTACATTCTTCCTTTCCAGAGTTCGAGTTGCAAATTTGAAATGTGATTCCGGCGCCTGGGAAAACACTTGTGAAAAGGTGTCGGTTGGACTTAAAAACGAATTCCAGTGTAATTTACTTCCATCCTTCTGTAAAAACGATTCGGTATCCATGGATCTGTACAGAGAATCATGCGCAGTAGCAACGTTCCAAAGAGCTCTTCGCGGTGACCCCGGAAATGGTGCTGGATCTATTATTGCGTCATCTATTACGTCACTATTACTTACTGTTTTGTCAACGGCCATGATTATGTTGTGATGACAGTGGATGTGATGGTAATGATCCTATTACGTATACATTTTACCTCCTCGGACGACGTGGTAGCGTTTGCAATACTTTTATGACTGATAGCTATAGATATAATATGTTATTTTGTTAAATCGAATTGACCAGCTTCCGTATGAATGTATCTAGTTTAGACATCTATTAACCCTTCTGTTAATAGATACCATTGTCAAATGCAGGCCCCTATACTTTCTTGTAAACGATTTAAGCTGTGATCATCCAATTGATTAAATGGAAGAATCGGCTAATCCTACAAATTAATGACATATCTTTTTGCGGTTTTATGCAGGTAATTAACACAATTATCTAACGTGTGTCAGTTTATCGAAATGTGTCAGAGTTGAATAGATTCAATGGATAAATGAGAGACGTTCAAGATTTATATTTGACCTACGTTGACCTAATCAAGAAATGCAAACTGTCATGTTGGCACGTTTATTTGGAAATATTGGTGTTTATCATTGTGTACCACGTAGATGTTTTCAGCTATGTTATGTCTATTATAATTACGTTTTCGGGCCTGTGTTTAATAAAACTTAAACTATAACATACATACTGTGTTTTTGAGAAACATATTTCTATTTAGGTGTCTTTTAAAATGCATGGAAAAAAATAATAGTGTATATATAACTGCTTTGGAATACGATTCAAGTATGATAATAACAGGCAAGAATCCACTATGCAGTGCAACGAACCCATGAAACCTCTGGCCTGATTTCAATGGCCACAATAATAGAACATGTTTCTATGTGGAAATGAGCACGTTTCGCTGTACATTCATATATAGCACCTGTCTAGAACGCAGACCATCTCAGACTAATTTGACCTTTCTTTTTGTAAGTACTCAAGGGAAATGAATTATCAAAATAAAATGTTAGTCCACATTAACAAAATATATACTCAGAACTGTTTGGACATGTCCTGCTGTCATTTGGAAGACTCTAGGAGCATCAACATAGAAACGTATTATTGAGTATTCGACCATATAGGGCATGGTTAGCGACGCGGACACGTATGTTGGCCTTGGTGTTAACTGGCTTCATAAAAACGTTCAAATAGTAATTCCAATAGTGAATATTCGATACATTTCTATATGTAACATATACGAACTGCGAAATATACGAAATATTCGGGATGAGTTAATCATTATTTTAGCCATTCCACGAGAAAACCAACATTGCGAAAAGTATCGACCTGGATCAGCCTAAGCATACCGCGTAGGCTAACCTGGACAGCCATGTTTTCCCTCCTGTATATTTTCTGTTTCAATAATCATTACTCTATCTCCCTGAGACGGAATCTATCGGGCTGGATTAGCTTGCGCGGACTGCACAGGCTGATCTGGGTTGACACATTTAATAGAGTACACACTTTTGGTTTTCTAGTAGGACTGCTCATAAATCAGTATTTGCTAGTGATAAATAAATACCATGGTTGGTAATCAATCTCAAAAATGAAATGAAATGAAATGATGACGTCGATTATATTTCGCAACCAGCTACGTCACAATCTATAGTCACGCCACGAAGGCGCCATAACACAGCCACGTTTATAATAAATATAAGACGTCCAACGAAAAAACCAACATTGTGACTCTGTGTAAAGTAACGACCCGGATCAGCCTAAGCATACCGCACAAGCTAACCCGGACAGACACTTTTCACATCCTGTGAATTTATATTCAGGAGTCATAACTCTTTACCTCTATCCCCCTGAGATGTAATGTGTCGGACTGCGCAGGCTGAACTGGATCAATACATTACGCAGAGTCCATAATGTTGGTTTTCTCGTGATACGTTTAAGATTGAACGTTTAATAGGAGACTTTGTGATGCTGGTGATTTTTACAAGCGCGGGCAATCGTTTGTTGCACATTCGTAAATACCACTAGAAATAGAATTTCTGTATCAAAAGTACAATGGTAAATAATATCAATATCCTTTTGCAAATGTTTAGAAAAGTTAATGTTGAGGTAAATTACCTTCAATTTTATATCTTCAAATGTTTGATTATCGCGGCACTTTACGCTCTTACCCTGTCGGAATTTCAGGTTAACATTGACGTAAATTAGCTACATTTTTTTATCTTCCAATGTTTGGTTTCCGCGGCACGAAATTTCAGCAAAAGATCATCAATCAATACCTCATTATACCATAGACTTGTTAGACATGTTTTATTAATAAAAATAAATAAAAATAGACAACATTCTTGGAGTTTACTACTTCGTCACCTTTTTCAGGTCTCTTATCAAAATGTTTTCTGGATTGTGTTATTTGTTCGTGTGGTATTTTATGCTACTTTCAACAGTCATAAATTAAGAAGGCTTTTGTCTGGGTTATATTAATTACCAGTAAAATGCTTGTTGCAGTGTTCTGCATCATGGCAGATTTCATGTTTGTTCTTTTTTACAAATACACTATTAAATAATCATTTGAAGATGGTGGTTGCAGCTGTCTGACAAACTCTACCATGATACCATCGTTTACTTGATTTCTTTGCCTCGCAAGTAAAAATATTTAAAACGTTATTGCATTCACATTGTTTGGTTATACCTGAAGTGTAATACGAGTCGTATAACGTGGATGAGGGTTATATGATCAAGATTATTGGTCTCGTTCTAGAACATATTCTTAGGGATGAGTCTTATTGTTGCATGAGCAATGTTGCATGAGCAACGAAGCTAACAAGCCCCCGGTCATCGATTAACATAGTTCATCTCTTTAAATTAACTAGATATTAATCAAAATTTCTTTGAAAAGATGCGTTGTGCAATTTTCAATGAATATCTTCTTTTCTTGATAATAAAACGGTTCCGTAGATGGTGCATGAAATTCATCGTCAGCGATCCTAATGGACGTTGATAATGGGGAAAGCATATGAGCCGTTCAGTGAGAAAACCAACAGTGTGGGTTCTGCGTATAGTATTGACCCGGATCAGCTTAAGCATGCCGTGCAGGCT
>JAUELF010254083.1:0-11707 GCA_031471495.1 Clinocardium nuttallii
GCCTGCAGTTGTAGACAATGACGTTCTATGTCTCGTAGGTGTTGAAGTTATAGTGGGTGGGTATTCTGATGATGAACCTTCAAATGGAGGACCCATTGACGATGTGTACACATTAGTTGTTATCGGAGATGATGTTGTGATAGATGATAGATATTCAGGTGACAAATCCTGAGACAATGAAGTTACTGATGATGTGTCAAAACCAATAGTTATGTTAGGTGTTATCGTAACACTGTGTGGGTATACAGATGACGATCCTTCAGATGAAGTTAATAACGGTGTAAATACACCAGCAGTTCTCGTATGCCCTGTAGTTATAGTTGTTGGGTATACATATGAGGAGTCCACAGAGGAAACTATTGACGATGTATACAGACCAGCAGTTAGTGTAGGTTCTGAAGTAATAGATGTTGAGTATACAAATAACGAGCCTGCAGTTGTAGACATTGACGTTATATTTCTCGTAGATGTTGACGTTATAGTGGGTGAGTGTTCTGATGACGAACCTTCAAATTGAATATCCATTGACGATGTGTACAACTTGGTATTTATCAAAGATGTTGTAGTGATAGTGGGTGGATATACAGGTGACGAAGTCACTGAAGATTTGTACAAACCAACAGTTCTGTTAGGTGTTATCGTAATACTGGATGGGTATACATATGACGAACCTTCAGATGAAGCAAATGACGGTGTGTATATACCAGTATTTTCCGTAGATGTTATAATGGTATTTGGTGGATATACAGATGTCGAGTCCACAGACGAAATCATTGACGATGTGTGCAAGCCAGTATTTTTAGAAGGCGTTGGAGTAAACGTTGGTGAATCTACAGTTGACGAACTTTCAGATGTTAATAATTCATTAGTTATCGAAGAAATTGTATAAATAGTGGTTGAGTATACAAATGACGGACCCACAGAGGAAGCCATTGGAGAAGAGTACACACCAGTAGCTAAATTATGTTCTGACGTAAACGTGGTTTCGATTTCGGATGACGAATCCACAGAGGAAACCATTGACGATGTGTAAAACCCAGCAGTTATCGTAGGTTCTGAAGTAATAGCGGTTGAGTATACTGATGACGACACTTCAGATGGAGAAACCATTGATAATGTGTTCAAATAAGTATGTATCGTAGATGTTGTAGTAATAGCGGGTGGATGATATACAAATGATAAACCCTGAGATGATGAAGTCATTGTCGATGGGTACAAACTAGTAGATATGCTGGGTGTCGTCGTAATACTAGGTTGGTATACAGATGACAAATCATCCCCTGAAACTATTGACGATGTATACAAATCAGAAGTGTTGGTGGGTGTTGTCGTACTGGGTTGGTATACAGATGACGAACCATCAGACGACGCCAGTGACGATGAGTACACACCAGTAGTTTCCGAACTTGTTGTAGTGGTTGGATCTTCAGATGTTGAATCCGTGGAAACCATTGAAGAAGTAGTTCTGGAAGGTGTTGTAGTAGTACTAGATTGGTGTGCGGATGACGAACTTTCAGATGGAACCATTGACGATGCATACCCATTAGTACTTCTTGTGAAATAGGTTGAGTATACATATGACGAGGTGTACCAATCAGAAGTTCTTGTAGTTTCTGCAGTACTACTAGGTGGGTATATAGATGACGAACCTTCAGATGAAGTCATTGACGATGTGATCAAAGCAGTAGTTATGATTGATGTTGAAGTTATAGTGGGTTGGTTTACATATGAGGAACCTTCAGATGAAACCATTGACGATGTGAACAAAGCAGTAGGTATGCTTGATGTTGAAGTTATAGTTGGTTGGTTTACATATGAGGAACGTTCAGATGAAACCATTGAAGATGTGAACAAAGCCGTAGTTATCCTTGGTGTTGAAGTTAAAGTTGGTTGGTTTAGCTGTGAGGAACCTTCAGATGAAACCATTGACGATGTAAACAAACCAGTAGATAATGTATGTGTTGCAGTCTTAAGGGTTGGATATACAGATGAAGAATAGACTGACGAAACACCAACATACGCCGAAGATGTTGTAGTGATATTGCGTACACCTTCAGATAACGAACCACCAGATGAAACAATTGAAGATGAATACAAACCAGTAGTTCTTGTATGCGTAGTAGTAGACAGTTTAGTAGATGCAAACGATGAGTGATAATAAGTTGGTTTATATCTATCTATTTCATTGCCAAATTGTGTCGACATTGTTTCAAATGTAACATCTACATATGAGGTATCTTGACTGGTTAAAAATTCATATCCAGAGGTAGGTTCTCTTGTTGCTGAAGAAATATACATCTTTGCATTGATTTGAGAATGCACAATCCTTTCCGACGACTGTAAAATAATGTTTGATACTAAGTTTGTCGATGTTGACACTAGGTCATTTTCATTTGAAAATGAAGTCTCAGAGGTTGTAAAAGAATCACCATTGACTTTGTCAGCGCTAAGAGAAATTGATTCGGTGTGTGGTTTTATATCAGAAACTTCTTTGGTCGTTGTGAACGAATATGTTTGCATCTTGATCTTCGAAACGCTGTTACTATTGACAGTGTCTGTAATCATTGCTTCTATTGAAGCTATTTCTAAAACAGGCTCAGTTGAAACTGCTGTCGAAAATATATTTGACAAAGATGAAGTAGTCTGCTGGCCACTTAGTTCAATATCAGATGCAATATCATTGACTAATGTGAAGGCATCTTTCCACAATTGACTGTCTGATAATGTGAACGAAGTTCGTGTTGAGACTTTTTTCAAACTTGGTGTTGAAATAAAAACATTATCAGTATATACTGATGATTCTGATAACAGCATGGACGTTAAAGTACTCGAGTGACTAGGTGCGATCACATTATTATTCGTATTGTCATCAATAGTTGATTGGATTGATGCCGCGTCTAATGGCTGTGTCATGGTTAACTCCGACATTGAAAGCAAAGATGAAGAACTATCAGCTATACCAAATCGTGAAGTATCCACAAAGATTTTATCTATGACCTCTGTCGAAACCAGATTTGTTGAAAGTACGTCTGATAGTAAGAACCCTGCAGGTAAAACTGTTGTGATTGATAACACATTATCTAAGCTTTTTTCTCCCGATAACAACGAATCATACTGACTTCTTAAAGGTTCTATTTTAGTTAACGTTGGAAAAACTGTACTTGGTATTATTGTCGCACTGATAACTGGCGAATATGACAAGGCTGATACATGTGTTGTAAGTTGATCAGACATGGTTTCTGTGATCGTCGTAGAACCTTGTATAACAGTACTTGATTGAAGAGGGTTAATTTCGACTAAAGGTGTGTAACCAGATTGCCTTGTTTCAATAGAAGATGAATATGTCGTGATATAGTCTGTAAACGAGACTGTCTGCGATGATGTAAACGATACTGTACTACTTGTGTCTTCAATCGAAGGATTCATATGAGTGTTGTGTGCATCGGTCGAATTTGAATCTGCTGATGCAAATTCAAATCCAAATACTGAACTTTGCGCTGATACATTCTCACTATTGATACTTAATATTGACGAGATAGTCTGTGAGATGAAACGATATTCGTCGATAGAGGAAACAGAACTTTGCCAATTATTTTCATTTGTTTGACTTGCGGATACCCTATCAACGAGTCGTTTTGTGGTTTCACTGCTTATTAGATTCGATGAAAGTGTAGTTATTGAACTATAAGTGTCTAAAGAAACATTTCCATGGCTGTTCATATAATCGAAAGTATCTGTTTCAGATGTTGTATCAACGTAGCTCGTTGAAATTCCCAATTGGAATAAGGATGTCGTTGGATGTACAAGGTATGTCTCTGTTGATATTTTGAATGAATCATGAAGCCCTGTATCATAGTTTGTCATTGACTGTTTAGTTACTGTTAGTGAGGACGCTTCCGTTGCATACGTTGTCGAACCTTCTAAAATAGTTTCCTTCATAACACTTGTCATAGCAGGTCCTTGTCCTGAACTATTTGTAAATATCATTACTGAATCACCCCCATAGGACTCCGTCGCTTGTTTTGGTGTTTGCAGTGTTGTTTCATCAAATGAGAAAAGAGATTCAGTGAGTTCGTTGTCGAATGTGCCTGATGTAAAAGATGCAACAAGTTTTACATGGTCATAGTTTGGGGTTGATAAATAATCTGTGCCCGATGATTCAAAACTGTTGGAATCCGTTTCTGTGATAGATATAGAAAATGGCACTTGTGATGCTTGAATAAAGTTATCAGATATTTCTACAGTTTCAGTTTGTTTGTTTTTGTCCGATTCATAGATTTGCGGAGAACCTGAAATTGTTTTTATTTCCAGTTTAGATGCAGGGTCTACAGAAGTCGATAGCACGACAGTTTGTATTCTAATATTATTTTGTTGTAGACTTGATACTTGTTTTTCTTCAGTTGCTGCTTTTGAGGTTGTTGAAAATAATCGAGAGGTTGCCCTGATTTCATTCGAATATGAGAATATGTTCCCTATGTGCTCTGGAATGGTATGCGTTGAGGTCATTGAAGCTTGACTAAAATTCGTTGTATGTACATTTCTCGCGAGAATCATTGTTTTTTCAGGTTTGGAAAGTTGTGAAGATTCGTTGTATACTGTTCTGGTCGGACTGATAACGCTTTGTATAGAAGTTATGCCATTCTCATCGACAACCTGCGCACTGTGTATATCAGTATACTGTTGTACAATAGTCTTTGTTGAAACGGAAGATGATAACTCTTGGGTAGAATAATGTTCATACACTGAACGTTTTGTTTTGTGGGGTGTTATGTCAAAACTTGTCCACAACTCGTGCTTGGATTCACGTCCATCTACACTCCGTGTACTTATACGAAGAGCTGAAGCGTCACCTGATATTGTAAATGTCTCAAACGTTGTTTTATGTCCAAGAAAACTCGTATCAAATGAAAATTCGTCTTTTATATCAATTGAACTTGTAATGCCACTCAAAGAAGGTGCTTCTAAACTGTTTGATTTGTCTTGTTTGTTTATTATGGTTGAAATATGTGCAGACGTCTCAAGATAATTAACCGCATCATCCGTAATTGGATCGATCGACGCTGAGTGTGAATCATGACTCGTGTAATAGTGCACCGTTTCGTAAAGAATGTCTGTGCTAACAGCTGTCGCATGGTCAATAATTGGCGAAGAAGAAAAGCCGACTGTAAACCGAGAAGCCAATAAAAGGTAAAACATCACCACCTGTCTCCCGATATATAAGCCATTAAACTTGAAATGTTTTGGTGCGCACTTGATTATCAATAACGAGGTATTGCTTGACTGTTGTTTGATTCGATTAATTGTCTGTGAAGCAAAGTCTGGATGCTGAGACTGTTGAATCTTGCGATTGTCCTTTGTGCTGAGCGTAAAATTTAGTTTGTTGCAATCATTTGTCACATATTGATTTGGATCGTCCCATTTAGTTGTCATAGCGACAGTTATTCTTCCTGGATCTGTTTATGCCTCTGTATATTTCCCCCTAAATTACTCCTGGAGATGTGTATGTTGCAATATAAGTAAATAATGATGCAACGGTTTAAATAGGACCAGCTTCTTGGTGTCCTTTATCATTTTCGTTACTTCTTTAAGGTATGTGCGACATGTTTCGTTGAAATTTATCTCGGTATCATGTTGGTGTCATCAAATTGGTATGTCCATTTCTACACCTGAATAAAACATTATACAGGCGTAATACAGCAACTGTTTTCTTCATATTAGCAACAGGGGTATTTGATATTTTCTGAATAAAGTGTCGACCGAGATCGTTTGACATATGATCAAAAATTAGCTTAATCAGCAAATCAGAGCATGTCCGTGCGATAGAGATAAGTTGGAGTTTCTGAACAGTTTGTGTTCATATCAGCCTGTCAATCTGCTCCTTCTTATATCAGAATCTTCAAAAGTTTAGATAAGCATTTAACATAGCAATAAGAGTACATGGAATATCTTGATCATACTTTGCGGGTGCATCTACAATCTTCAAAAAAGCTTCTTTTGAAACACTTCTGCAATGCTGAGTCTGTTCTCTCTCTTTGCTATGATAAGGCCCTGCATGATTCATTAGACAGTTGAACTTACATTGTAATAACACATCTCACCATCTATCCTAAATATAATTATTTCTCTGATTCTTATTCAACCTAGAACAATTTATTTAAATATTGATTGGCTAGACCGGGGATGTATGCAGATTCGCCTAACAGAAATTATATTAGCAGAATGTTAGTAAAATCAACCAATAAACTTAACCCTTTCCCTCATACGACAATTCTGCAGCAGACGACGTTGAACGTATTTTGTCAAAAACGTTTTGTGCAATTTCTTCTTTTGTTACTATGTTTTCAAAAAGCCGTCTGCTGCAGAAGCGTCAGAAAGCGTCTATATGAGGGAATGGGTTAAAGGTGCTGAACTGCAGATGAACATTTTGTTTGCAAATATTACTAATAGTGACAACATAGTAAGTAATAAATAGTTCAAACCTGTTTTGCCAGTAAATGTTGAAAAACAGTCAATTGAAGAACAACTACTTACATTGTATTTCGAGATGTAATACTCAATTACTTCTAAATATAGAAAAATACAATAAAAAAACCCAAAACAATAAATCATGTGGTGTACGAAATTATTCTTTGTATACTATTGATTGACTTGTGTCTATCTTAAAGCTTACATGACGTGAGTATCTTAGTGAAACCATGGTTATCAAACAAGTCCTGTTGACATACACGTGTGACAGATGTTGGACATCGGCCTTTGAATTGATTTGCATGCATAATTGAGACACGTCAGGTGAAATGGCGATGTCTAATTACATCCCTGGAATTTAGGTTTAATAACATCACTGGCAAATATGAACTTCCCTCTTTCCATACGAGTTCGGTTTTTATAAACAGTTTATAAATATGATCGGCGATTTTACGTCCTTGTTCGGCATTGTTCGTGAACGTATCGGTCATTTCCGGCGGATCACCGATGTTCTACCTTAAATGGCTTTGCTACTAGAACAAGTGGGTAACAATTCGGAGCCTAAGTTTATGACTCTTATTGGTGTGCAGCAAGACCCTGTTTTTGCATGACACATTATTATATATATATTATATCAAAGAATGTTGTGAAACAAATAAAAATATCAACACCAGTGTTGAAGAATATTCCCTTCATATAACAATTTTGAGAAGACGACTTCGAATCCGAAAAATATCAATGAATGAGGTTCAACTATTAAATATGATTAAAAACAGTGTGGCAAAAGGAGAAATTGCTCGTTTTGTGCAATTTCCTCATATATTGCCATGTTTTCAAAAAGTCGTCTGCTGCCGAAGCGTCAGAAGGCGTATGTATGTGGGAAAGGGTAACGATAGTGTTAAAATCCCAACAAATAATGGGTTTACAGTATGAGAAACACGTGCTCACACCTTAACTGAACGTGCATCCTTTATATGTGTTTACGTCTGAACACTTTTATTAACCGGTATTATATCATTATCAGGCAGTCTTTCATGTCTGGAGTTTAACAGATTCAAGGAACACCCAAAACGCTATCCCTTTAACCCTTTTCCACATACAACGATTCTGCACCAGACGACTTTGAAAATGTCTACTCGCAATTATGGAAAATCTCTATAAGTGTATGTATAACGACTGAAAAAAGTTGAAAACATTGTGGCAAAAGGAGAAATTGGTCGTTATGAGCAATTTCTCCTTTTGTCACGATGTTTTCAAAAGTATTCTACTGCTATTGCGGCAAAATGCGTCTTATAGGCGGGAAAGGGTTAACAAGACAATCATATCAACCTTATAATTACAAAACAATGGACAATTTGATATGGTCTAGTGATACCGGTTGTGAGACAAGGACGAGTCAGGTCAATGATTGGTTAATTGATTGATGTTTAACGCCACTTTCATCTAATTCACGGTGGCAAGTTCACCTTATCATGTGTTCCTTGGTTTTCTCCACCAGTGCTCCCCAACACAACATTCTCCCCCCCCCCCAGGCAACTGGCTACCTTTCCCACATAGACTAGAGATTCCAATGGGTGGTAGACGAATGACGCTAGTCACCCTGACTGGTGTTAGTCATCGGTAAGAATATATTAACCACCTCGTGATTTGAACTCACGATCCCTGAGTCGATATCCCTCGTTGTGACCGACTGTTTTCATGAGAAAACCAACATTATGGACTCTGCGTAATGTATCGACCCAGATCAGCCTGCGCAGTCCGCACAGGCTAATCCGGACCGACACGTAGAGGTATAGAGTAACGAATCCTGAAACAGAAAATCCACAGGAGAGGAAACGTGTCTGTCCGGGTTAGCCTGCTCGGCATGATTAGGCTGATAGGTTTCGACACTTTACGCAGAGTCCATAATGTTGGTTTTCACGGGGACCGGCTCAGATATTAACTACTTCGGGATTCGAACTCACGACCCTTGAGTTGAAATCCCTCGTTGTTACCGACTGAGCTAGAGTAAACAGTATGCCGTGTTTAATACAAGCTACGTTTGACATTTGAAAATAATTGTAAGAACATACATTTTGCTGACGAGAGACAATGTTCTTTCTGCTGCATTGTTTTCAATTATGTATGAAAAATAAATATACTCATTGTTTCAACACGGTTGTTTAAACCCACTATTTAATATATCTTTTGTTTTTTATCATGAAATCAATCAGTCGCACCTAGATCACCTGACTGAAAGCAAGGTGTTAATGGCTTCACCGATTTCTTTGTTTGTATGTGTTTTACGCCGTTTTAACATTTTCTTCCAGTTATATCACGGCGTTTCCTGAGTAAATGATAAGGAGCGTTTTGCTTGTTCTAAAATCCTTATTTTTTATCCGGTAACCATATGTTGTGGGTACTCACAAGAATCGTCTCAATTTTTGTGTACCAACAGGATAGGGCTCGGTTGGATAACAAGAGAGTTATTGTGGAACAAAGAGCTGTAAAAACCCTCCTTTTCTGGACCTCTGGCATTGGTCCAGTTGCGTGCATCTGCGAACAGCTAAGAATCAGATGAGCTTTTGTATTTGTCACAGTCTCACCAGAATTTTCTCTGTCTGCATACAGTGTGATGAGTCAGGGATGTAACTTCTGACGAAACACTAGAAGTGTAGCTCCCTCTTGGTTTCGCTCTCCCCAACCTATTTTGCTATACCAAAAACGGAGATGTATCAATATCCCCTTTAATGCCGGCCTCGTCTCAAGTGCAATTACATTTAGGAGTGAACATTGCTTGCAGGTAAAATGTAAATTGGAGTATTTTAAAACTATTCCAAAAAACACCAATGCTACATTCATAAAATATTCATAAAATCTTAATTCTGGGAAAGAAATCCAAGGAACTGCATTTCTGCTGTAAATCTTGTTATCTTACATTTTCCAAACATGTGTCAAAGAGCATGGTAAAAACACAACCATAAAAGAGTTATCTAATCTGTTAACCCTTACAAGAATACAGGCGTAATTTCGCGCATATACAGCAGGAGATTATTGAAAAGACTATGGCGAAACGGATAAATTGCTCATCATGAGCAATTTATCCTTTTGCCACAATGTTTTCAACTACACTGTATACGCAATCATCACACTTTCATTTAAAAATTCCGTCCATGTTTCTGCCTGTAAGTCGTCTATAAAGTTGACGTATGCGGGATATGGTTGATTGAATAACAGACGCTTGCTCGCCACGTCATTGGAAACCGATATTTGGAGCTTTTCGACCAGCGAAGTACAAGACGAGCCTATGCGCAATCCGACAAGGGTCTTCATTGGTACCCATCTAGTCTCAGATGCATCGTTAATACCATCATAGAAAATTGTTCGAATGATACAAATGTGCAATTCGTTTCAATTTGTCATGTATTTGAGATTTTCCGAATGTCGCTTTTCGAGTGGCATTACGCAATTATCGGTTACCTTTTGTATTTCAAGACCGTTTTGGATGTTGCGTGATTTACGTTTGACTCCGGTCAATTAACTATGAGCTTTGAAAGTCACGTGATACTTAAACCCTTTCCCACATACAATAAATGTGCAGCAGACGCCTTGGATTTAACGCCGTTTTAACGTTTTTTCATATCACAGCGGCAAGTTCACTTACCCCATAAGTGTCCGGGCAATCTCACACCAGTACTCCATACAGAAGTCTTTCCAAGTAACTGGCTTCTTTTCCACATATCCTGTTAGCCCATTGATGGAAGACGAATCACACTGACTTTTGGAAAAGAATGATGGCCGAGCTGGGGTTCGAACTCAAACCCCTTGATTGACAGCAATCGTCGCTACCGACTGAGCTACCGGGGCCCAGTAGACAACTTTGAAAACATATTGAAGTATAATTATTGAATATGAGCAATTTCTCCTGTTGCCATGCTGTTTTAAAAAGTCGTCAGCTGCAGATGCGTACACTGTGTATGTAGGTAGAATTAGGTTTACTTCATTTCTAACTTTGAACATGGATGTTAAAGGTGGTGGGCCATTTTGACAAGATCAGAATATAATGGGACAGAGGATAGTATGTAGCGCGTTTACAACAGAATAACGGAATACTCCGTATACAATTATACAATTCAGAAACGTTGGTTTTACTATATATTTTAAGCATGTAACTATGACATATGATTTTAAAAACAATTCCTAGACATAACTATATTATTGCTATAAGTAAATAAAAATTGTATTTGTAATAGAAAAAGAATTAAAAATTATACTTAACTAACCCTATTCTCCATTAACAGTCCTTATAAATATTCACTTATTCGTATCCAATGCCATAAACACTCATCTCCTTTACAAATCCAACATTCAGCAATTAATGTCCTTATTTACAGATGAGTATTCGTTCAATGTATATTTATATCCTTTTTAAGACACCAAAGCGTGCACGACTGCACCACACCAAGTGTTATCCTTATCGAAAGTCATTCAATTACAATTGGTTCATTTCTTAACATCTCTGTTCTCTACACTCTTAACACTTTCCTACGTATAATCAGTAGAAGCTGATTTATAAAATAGCCAGACAAACTAATGATAAACTGTTATAGATATAATTATTATTATTGAATATAATTGAGATAATGAGTCAGAAGGAAAAAATGCTTATCATGATCAATTTGTTTCTTAGCTAAGTATTATGTTTAAAAAAAAAACGTCTGCTGCATATACGTCAGAATACATGTGCAAGTAACACTTCTGATATATCTTTTCTAAAAACCGAATAGGCTGTGTGCAGTGTCGACTGTCTGAATGATTGATTAATTCGGGTTTAATATCGTTTCAACATATTTTTTCATATTGTCGAATTGACTTTTGTCAAACGTAGGAAATACTGTTGGCCTTACTGGGTTACGAATTCGCAAATCCTGGATTTAAACAGCGGCGCTATCGAGTTTTCTGATATGAAAACTTCTGACGACAGAAAAGGCAAAACACATGTACAATTCGAAGTAACGTACAGAGTTCAAAACAGTACATAGGGTAGAAACTGCTAATACTGAGATTGTCATAGAGGTGCGTTTAACCCTTTTCCTCATACGACAATTCTGGAGCAGACGACTTTTAATAACATATTTTGTCAAAAAATAGAAAATCTCTATAATTGAATGGATAACATATGACTTAAAGCTGAAAACATTGTGGCAAAAGGAGAAATTGCTCGTTTTGAGCAATTTCTTCTTTTGTCACTATGTTTTCAAAA
>JAUELF010254094.1:0-11706 GCA_031471495.1 Clinocardium nuttallii
TTCTAACTTAGAACTTTGTAAACAAGAAATAGGTAAATTAAGATATTCTAACAGAAAGTATGTACTAGAGGTCCAACATTTCTTGCTAATACTGTGCAAGTTATTACTTTCTTTAAATGCATTATTTAACAGTGTGCTTACATGATCTGAATTTAAGCGTTTGAAATATTTTACCGAATTACAAAGAGCATCAATATAAATTGGGTATCTTCCTAGTTCACCCATAACTGCTGAATTTGTTACTTTTTTATGAACGCCTAGTACATATTTCAAAAATTTGACATGTAGTTTTTCATATGGTTTATCACTCAAAGACTTAGACATGTTATAAGTACCTTTTTTAAAACTACTTGTTGTTGTATCAATACTACCCCAAAATTAAAACTGGTTTTACAGTATGGTCAAATAAATGTAACATAGTGTCAACGTTTTGATGTAAATCTCCAAAGCTTTTTCGAAGTTTAAATTGGCTTTAAGTGCTCTCTTATATAGATCATGTACACAGTGGGAGAAGTACCTGTAGACGAAAGTAATATACCAAGATATTTGTAAGAAGAGACATGTACTATCGCATTATTTTTAAAGAAGAATTTTGTAATAGACTGTCTACCAGAGTTACTAAAGGTCATAATATTAGTTTTCTTTAGATTGACTGTTAAACCATATGTGTCACAATAGGTTTCTAGTTTATTCAAACACTTTGTTAAACCCCCTTCAGTGGTTGAAAGTAACACTAAATCTAACATATATTAATAAACGTCGAAAAGGATGAATTTATATTATAATGTAGCCAAGGTTTATGTATAAGGGGACACTTATACTGCCTTGCTATAGAGCTAGCTTTTATAGCGACGTGGTAGAGCGTTCGCCTTCGGACTGAAAGGTCCAAGGTTCGAGCCCTGATCAGGTCGGATCTTTTAGGACTGTTACAATAATAACACTGTCCTGTGTGGAATTCCTCGAAATGTTCTCATACGGTCATTTTTATTACAGTATAAGGACTATAATTATAGTGAGGATATTAAATTTTGAGCCGTCGGGCGAGCAAACCAACATTACTTCCTCTGCGTAATGTATCGACCAAGATCAGCCTGATACTAATCCCGACTGAAACATTCCATTTCAGGGGGATAGAGATATAGAATACCGGTAATGCTTCCTGAAACAAAACATCTACAGGAGGCAAATTTTCTATCCGGGTTAGCCTACACCGCATGCTTAGGTATAGAGTAATGATTTCTGAAACAGAAAATCCACAGGAGGCGAAAAGTGTCTATCCGGGTAAGCCTGCTTGGCATGCTTAGGCTGATCCGGGTCGATACTTTACGCAGAGTCCACAATGTTGGTGTTCTCGTGAGACAGCTCATTTGTAGTACCATAACGAGGTATTCTGTGCTTTCTTTCCATTTGTTTCTCAAATGAAAACATGAATGCCTGTGAATCAATCTTACCATGTGTAAATCTTCATAGTATACAACATGTAGAGGAAATTTGGCTCCTTTTTTCATAATGTCTTCCCATTCTCTTAAATATGTTGTGTATTTGCCATATTCCACTGCAAACAAACAAAAATACAAGATTTAAAAAGCTGTACACATGTATTTATGTAACTGCCCAAACTGTGTTGGTGCTGTTATATTCATTATTTTTTTGTTTTACTTGCTATTATTTTGTTGTAAGCGTTCAATTGTATAATAATATATATGTAAGCCAATCCCAGCTACAACAGATTTGAATAACATTTTTAAAAAAATATGGAAAATCGCTGTCAATAAATATATATATATTTTGAGTATATTTGTCGCAAAAGGACAGCAAATATCACAAAAGGACAGCAACTATCGCTGTCGGAGATCTGGACTCGATATTCAATATGAATGACAACGCTGTTGATTGCAGTTCCTATCAGGTTTTATTTAATAAATAAAAAATTCCGAGTCTTAAATATAGATTGAAGAGATCCATATAAGCAATGTCTCTGTTGGCACCATGTTTAAATTCATCACTTTGCAGAGCTGTTTCACAGTCGTCCTCTGCAAGTCTGATGTAAATGGGTTAGGGCTTAGTGGTATCTAGTACAACCTAATAATAATGCTTGATGTAAATGGGTTAGGGCTAATTAGTGGTATCTAGTACAACCTAATAATAATGCTTGATGTAAATGGGTTAGGGCTTAGTGGTATCTAGTACAACCTAATAATAATGCTTGATGTAACACATGTTGTGTCGTCTGTCACTATGCCAAGCACATCGACTGACAGATGACTGAGAAGAGATCGCTAAAAAATTGTTTTGAATGTCCGAATGATCATTTAACCCTTTCCCTCATACAACAAATCTGCAGCAGACGACTTTGAACATATTTTGTCAGAAAAAAGAAAATCTCAACATTTTCAAAGAGCTGTCTGCTGCAGAGGTGTCAGAAAGCGTCTATATGAGGGAAAGGGTTAATCTCAATTTGAATCCAATAGAGGTTCATTGCCAGATGTGTGTTGTAACCTTTGGTCACTTATTGGCAAACAGTGTAGAATCAGATCTGATCAGACTGCACTTGCTGATCTGGATCTACACTGGTCGCAAATGCCTTAAACCCCAACATACAACAAATCAATAGCAGATGACTTTGAAAATATCTAACTAAAATTATCGGAAATCTCAGACTCTTCAAACGAAAGTATAATTATCAAATAGAATGAAAACATTGTGATAAAAGAAAAAAATTCTCATTAAATGCAATTTCTCATTTGGTCAGACTTCTTAATCCTGAAAATGGGTTACGGATGGTTCTCGCAGAGCACTGCACACTTACTCTTTCCATTGATATAAAGGGGGAGCCAGTCCTTCCATTTCCCATCATAGTTATATATATTGAAGCCAGCCATATGATTGTAGTAGGAGACGGCAGTGTCCTTGGGATTTCTAACAACTAACACAGTCTTTATCTTCTTGGTGACCAAATCGTTTGGTAAAAACCTGGGTAATCAATGGAAATCATTTCACCCCTTTAAACCATACCAACATACAGAATATCTGCAGCAGACGGCTTTCAATTTTTTTTGTAAAAATGTTAATTCTACTATAATAATTGAATAAAGTTGAAAACACTTTGACAAAAGGAGAAATTGCTCGTTTTATCAGAGTGTTTTCAAAAGTCGTCTGCTACATGCGTCTATATTTTGGAAAGGGTTAAGAGTACAGTCAAACCTGTGCTAAAGACCACCTTTGTTTAGCAATTCCCTGTCTAAAGAAACCACACTTTTACTTCCCCACAAATGACCCTGTAATGTAAGACCATATTTTTTAACAAAGAACATATTTTTCTCTTCCCATTCGTGGTCTTTAAACACAGGTTGGACTGTATTTCAGTTATATCTCAATAGTTCCTGGGTATATTCGAAAACTCGCAGTACTACCAGTATTATTTAACCCTTTCCCACACACAACAGCAGCAGACAACTTTGAAAACATCTCGGCAAAAACACAGAAAATATCCATAAATGTAGGTATAATGAATGAAAAGAGTTGAAAACATTGTGGCAAAAGAAAAAATTGCTTGTTTAGAGCAATTTCTACTTTTGTCACAATGTTTAAAAAGTCGTCCGCGGCAGATGCGTCAAAAAGCGTCTATAGATGGGAAAGGGAGGGTCAAAGTCTTTGATTTGACTCGATTCAGGGATTGAGACCCGATCTCCTACTTCCGTTCTGGACCCACTTTTAGACCACTAAACTACCGGTATGGTTAGGCAGTAAATGGAAAACACGGCCTCTTTTTATTGGCAAGAAAAAGCAGTAATTGAAATTAAGTATAAAGCTGCAAATTATGTCGTCCTTAACTTTTTGTGACACATTCTAGCAGAGTATCATATGTTAAATATTGAATGCATATACTGTACCATGTTGTTCATTGTTTGGGGTTAAACGTTATTTTCAACCTATAACGATGGCAAGTTCACCTACTCATGTGTTTCCTGGCTCTCTCATACCCGTTTCTCATACTTGGCTGCTTTTCTACATAGGCTGTAAGCCCATTGGTGAAAGACCAATGATGCATGTCACAGTGACTTTTGTCAAAGGTCGGAAAGAATGTTGGCCGAGCTGGGATTCTACTTATTTTTCTGCTGTGAGATAAACAGTAAAAGAAATAGAGCAAAATTGTAAATTCCGGCGTCGTTTCACAAGCGTTAGAAAAAATGTTTATTATTACGAAAATACACAAAGTGGGTTTATACTACACGCATTTAAAATCCAAACTCATGAATATTAATAGTACTATGTTTACTGATTATTCTATAGTTAATAGGAACGAATGATTTATTTTTAGTCCTCGGTCAAACACTTCACAAATACAAGTGCGACATACTAATCCTCATATTCATATTTGCTAACAGGATAAAATAATGTGATTATTGTCTATGAATATAAGTATACCTATGTGTTAACCCTTTCCCACATACAACAAACATTTCGTTCACAAACTTGAGAAAATCTAGGTAAAAATACGCGAAATCTCTGCAAGGGTTAGTTTAGTAATTGAAAAGTATTACAAAATATTGAGGCACAAAATGAAAATGATTATTTTGAGTATTCTGCTGCAGATGCGTAAGAGAGCGTCTGTATGCATGAACGAATAAATATAAGTAGATATATTATTAAATGAAGTAGCTATTTATGCATTCAAGACGAACCTATAAATTAACTTTAATTTGACACCTTCTTCTTCTTATCATTACCTAAACAAGCTCACACACTTCTGTTAGGCTTATGTAAGTGAAGTGAGAATCGTATATATATATATATATATATATAAATATATTGATATGATAATGCGAATGCACAGGCTGATCTGGATCAACACTGTATTCAAGAAGAGCTAGCAGTTACCTGTTCCTACGGACGGACTCTGTTTTCCTTTTGATTCACATACCTGTCAATTATTACGCATCATATATTTTAGACGTGCAATACTAATACTATGATATATCTATAGACGAGATACAATTCATTTGACGACGTGAAATACGATATATGAGCCGTCTCGCGAGAAAACCAACATTGTGGTCTCTGCGTAAAGTGTCGACTTGGATCATCTAAGCATGCCGGGCAGGCTAACCCGGACAAACATTGTTCGCTTCCTAAGGATTTTCTGTTTCAGGAGTCATTACTCTATACCTCTATTCCCCTGAGACGGAATGTGTCGGCCGGATCAGTCTGCGCGGACAGCGCAGACTGATCTGGTCGATACATTACGTAGATGCCGCATTGTTGGTTTTCTCGCGGGACGGCTCATATTGCGGGAAAACGCTATTAATGGAAACATTGAATATGTTCTGCACTATTACTAAACGTCTTTTAAGATTAATCCTATATATACTCAATGTGAGAACTACCCTTGTAGACAACTTTTGAAAACATAGTTGAAAAAGGAGAAATGGCAATAAACGAGTGCATTCCCATTTGCCCGCAATGTCTCCTACAGTGTGCCAATATTGTATATCCATATTTCTAAATGTTTTAATACTTTTTTCAGATGTTCTGAAAGTGGACGATGCTGAAATACTATTTAAGGTATGCGGTAAAATATAAATAATCAAATGGAATAAAGATCCAAAGTAAACGATGTAAACGTGTGCCCCGTAGTTTTATCGGAAGCTGAAAGAAGAATGTTAAGGAAATGAAAGGGTAAAACGAGAAATTACTCAAACAAAAGACAGTCTATCGGCGCTTTTTGTTTCATTCAGATTGAAGTATGTTTCGCCGAAAGGATTCCGCTTATCAGCAACTTGTCAATCACGTGTTCCCGAGGTTTCTCGCGGTAACTCGTTAATGACACAAACAGACATGAACACATGTTTGTTTCAAATATTTGACAAGACGCTGTATCACCATGTTTATTTCAGAGATCTGAGATCGGCCTGAAACACGTCATTCTAACTGTCTATACACATCTGTACAAATATACACGAGTGGTGCTCTCCAGTAAAACCAACCTTATACGACAATTCTGCAGCAGACGACTTTGAACATATTTTGTCAACAAATATAAAATCTATATAATTGAATGATTATGGCAAAAGGAGAAATTGCTCGTTTAGAGCAATTTCTCCTTTTGTCTCTATGTTTTCAAAAAGCCGTCAAAAAAGAGAGAAGAAGCTTGCTTTATATTACTGCATAAGACCCTTTCACAATGAAAACATTTAAAGAAATTAATAAAATTCCAAAAAAAGATTATGTCAGACAAAGCAGAAATAAATGTGGGAAACGGTAGGTCTTGCTCACATTGTTTGAATGTTCACAGCGTCAACATGGTTAACCATAAGGGAAGGAATACAACGGTTCACCGGTTTGATATTTAATCTTTGTAATTTGATATTATTACTAACTTGTTTTAACCAGATATTGAATAACGGGTATAGTAGTATAGATTGGTGTGTTTTTTATAATATCACTTAAACTAGGATACCGTAGAGGTTGCAGTCATTTCAGCCTTGCCTCCGAAACAGAACCACTTACATGATTAGTTGCTGTTAGATATTAGCTTATTCCTTTTCAACAAACATACGATGACTGACACCTCCGCAGCAGAGGACTTTTTAAAAAAACCGTTGTGACAAAAGCGGAAAAAAGCTCATGAAGAACATCTTCACCACTTGTCATATTGTTTTCAAATCTACTCAATATTTATACTTTCATTTATTCAGATTTTTCCTATACAATATTTTAAAAGTCGTCTGCTGCGTATTTGTTATAAGTGTGGAAGGGTTATTTATTTATTTATTTTTTTCTTTTATTTTCAATGTAAACCTTTACCGGATATCATTTTTATCAGACTCATTCTGCTTTCATTGATTTGATTGTTTGGTGTTTTACGCCGCTTCGACAATTTTTCAGTTATATAACGGCGTTTCCTGGGTAAGTTAACAGTTCTTCTGATCCATTTATCCTGATACCAGCCATCAGTCGTATTGTTCACCCCGCAACCCTGAGCGACAAGCTGGGTTACATATACCATCATTTTTAAAGGCTTTGTTATCACCTGACAGGAGATCTAACCCACGACTTCCCGCACCCGAGGCGGACGTTCTACCACTACACCACCGACGCGGTCATTTGCTTTAACCCTTTCCCTCATACCACAATTATGCAGCAGACGAATTTGAACATATGTTGTTAAAAAATAGAATATGAATAGAATTATGAATGGATAACCTATGACTAAAAGTCGAAAACATTATGGCAAAAGGAGAAATTGCACAAAACATGCAATTTCTTCACCATGTTTTAAAAAAGCCATCTGCTGCAGAGGCGTCAGAAAGCGTCTACATGAGGGAAAGGGTAAATGAGATTGTCAATATGCTTGCCTGATTTTTTCTTAGTTTTATGATGGTAATCTTTTGTTTGTGAACATGGGTTTACGTAGTTTTTGAAACGTTAAAGCCGGGCTATCTTGCCTTATATGGCTTTAATGAAAACTTCTTCTCCTCCAACAGTGTCTATTCAAATAATTTTGTAGAAATGTTCCTATGGTGATCCTCTATAAGATTTCTTCAAGACATGTTGCTTAGTCAAAATGGATGGCCGCCAGAGGGCGGGGCTATTTTGCCTTATATGGCTATAGTGAAAACTTAAAAAATATTCTCCTCCATAATAGTCAGGCTGATTTTCAAATAATTGTGTAGAAATGTTCCTTAAGTGACCACATTCCTTCAAGCCATGTTGATTGGTCGAAACACATGGCCGCTACGGGGCGGGGCTATTTTGCCTTATATGGCTATAGTGAAAACTTAAAAAATCTTCCCCTCCAAAAGTGTCAAGCCGATTTTCAAATAATTTTTCTTGGTAGACCCTCTTTCAGATTCGTTTAAGCCATGTTGATTTGTTGAAAAACATGGCCGTCAGCGGGAGGGGCTATTTTGCCTTATATGGTTTAAGTGGAAACTTAAAAAATCTTTTCCTCCGAAAGTGTCTTGCTGATTTTCAAATAATTTACTAGAAAAGTTCCTAGGGTGACCCTCTATCAGATTTATTCAAGTAAAGCCAGGTAACTACCAGGGGACGGGGGCCTATATTGCTAAAGGGAAAACAAAATCAGGTGAGCGATCCAGGCCTTTTTTTTTAAAATTTGTCAGCCGTATGCTGCAGATATTTAGTATTCATTTGGGAAGAGGTAAATTTGAAAGCTTTTTTTTGTAGGAGCCAGATATTCGTATGACAGGAAGAGTTTCAGAGACCAACTAAGAATATGATTGAGGATGGTCACCTACCAGTTCCTGTACCTGTTTCTTGGGTCTGATGATGTTATTGTGTTCTATAGGTTTGTGAGATGTAAAATGTAGTCTTTTATCTTTTGGGGGAGGGTAATCTAGTGTTATTGTTTATTTTTATAATACTTTGGACTGGGAAGCATATAAACTATACAACACAGGGAAAAGAAGTATGAAGTAAAGTAAGATAAAGGGTGTTGCAAAGTCTTTTTTTAAATCACATGAGCCGAAGGCTAAATGTGAGCTATTCTGATCACTTTTCGGTCGTCGTCCGGCGTTAACTTCTGGCTTTAAACATCATTTTCTCCTAAACCACAGGACAAATTTCATCCACACTTCACAGGAAAGTTCCATTGTTGTTCAAAGAATTAAATGACATCGAGTGTGGCTGCTGCGGCATCAGAAAGTGGGTTAAATGTTCAAACTTTAAAAACTTCTCTGAATCTGCTTGTCAGATTCCACACTAATTTGGTAAAAATGTTCTTTGGGTGACCCTTTTAGAAGAATGTTCAAGGCATACTGATTGGTTGAAAAACATGGCATTCAGGGGGCATGAGAAAAGGGACAAAATTACAAAATATGGAAATTACAATTTTTCTTAAAATCCTTATCTGATATTAAAAAACTTGATTATGAATCTTACTACTATGGTCCTAAGCTGTTTTGATTGGTTACAAACTCATAACAACCATGCGTCATCACAAAAAAAAAAATGAACGTTTACGTACAAATGACCACTCCTACTCGATTGTTTCGGCATCAGAAATTGAGAAAAGTACCCACATTTTCAAAACCTTTTCCTCCATAATCCGTTTGTCAGATTCCAAGATAATTCGGCAGTAATGTTCTTTGAGTGACTCTCTACAAAATCTGTTTAAGCCTTTTTGATTTTGTTGACAAACTGGGCAGCAAAGTGGCATAAGGAAAGGTGCAAATTGACAAAACTTTAAAATTCCATTCTTCTATTGTTATTAAAGTTCTTGTTGATTTCAAGACACAAATGGCTTTTTCTGTCCACTCCTTGCAGTTTCATATGCTCTATTGATCAAATTTTCACAGATATGTGCAGTTAAATATTTGTTGCTAATTTACTATAATTCAGATAATCGATTTAGGGCCATCTTGGCCCTCTTGTTTATTCTGCAGTATGCGACTTTGTCATGTGTTTGTTATTTAGAAACTATTGCATAACTCAAGTGAGCGATCTAGGCCATCATGGCCCTCTTGCTTTTTAACCCTTTCCCTCATATAGAGGCTTTCTGACACCTCTGCTGCAGACGGCTTTTTGAAAACATAGTGACAAAAGAAGAAATTGCACAAAACTTGCAATTTCTCCTTTTGCCACAATGTTTGCCACTTTTAGTCATAGGTTATCCATTCAGTTATAGAGATTTTCTATTTTTTGACAAAACATGTTCAAATTCGTCTGCTGCAGAATTGTCGTATGAGGGAAAGGGTTAAGTACTATCATTTCAAAAGAGCACTTATTCATGATCCATGGATAAACAATCCAACACAAGAATAGATAATGTGCCCCGCCCAATGACAGGCACTGCACCATGACTGCCAAACAATCCAACACAAGAATAGATAATGTGCCCTGCCCAATGACAGGCACTGCACCATGACTGCAGTGAGAGGGACGAAAGTGTTACAGTTCAATCTAAAGTACAAACTTTGCTAGACTGGAGAACAGTCATATAATTTAGAATAGAAGAACATTTAGTTGCTGTTGAGACACATTATCAAACTTGTCAACATTTACTAATTGATTCCATATTTCTGAAATAGTAACATGAGCAGGAGGGAATGAAACAAAAACGATAATGAACAAAAGTTTCTACAAAACAAGACAAAATTTACTAATAAAATAAAATAAAAAGATCAAGCAAAATTCCCATAAACACAAACAAAATATATTTCCAATAGTAACTGTTATTCACGAAGTTCATTGACCATTAAACATTGATCAGATATAATAGTCTTGTGTGTTGTTAACTGGTTGTGACAACAGGAGAATCTAACTCCATTAATTAACCCTTTCCCACCTCCCCATTTTAATGCATATGTAGCAGATGAATTTTAATTAAAATGGTGGCAAAAGGTGAATAATATTACTTTCACTTTTAGAGAATTGTCACCTTTTTTCATAGACACTTTTGTCGAAGTTGTCTGCTGCAGATATGTTGTATGTGTATATGGGTAAAAGCATTTTAGATGTTTTTGTATAGAATTTGTAATCACAAGAAGACACTGCAACAATATATGAGCCATCCTCCAGGAAAACGAACCATAGGCCATTTTAAACAGATGTAGATCAACCATCATGTCTACCCAATTTGTACTGAATCTGCACTGCTTATCAATAATTCACAGATGCTTTAATGAACATTCTGACAAAAGGGAATTCATGGATTGGGTAGTAAGGTTATGGAGACAAATATTTACCTACACTCATCACACACACACGCACACTTAATTTGTTGTTTCTGGAACATGGCCCATACATTTACCTAAAGTACTACTAACCCTGTCCCACGAGAAGACAACTTTTGCAAACACAGCAAAAAGAGAAATTGCTCATTTTTGCCCTATCTTGTTTAACTCTTCTCAATACTTATGTTTGCATTTATAGAGCTTTTCAATAAATTTAATAATTTTCTTTAAAAGATGCTTGATGCAAATTTGTTTTAACTCTTTCCCACATAGATACACTTTCTGGCACCTCTGCAGCAGACAACGTTTGAAAATCATTGTGAGCAATGATCAAATTTCCAATTATGTCACAATGTTTTCAACTCTATAAAAAAATTATCTTTACCTTTAAGGAGATTTTAGCAATTTTTATATAGATATTTTCAAATTCTAATGCTGCAGAATTGTCGTATGTGGGAAAGGGTTAAGTTGGGAAAGGTTTATTCTAATTCCTCCAAAGGTACATATTCATTATGTATCGCTAAGATGAGACAGAGGTAAGTCAAAAGAAAGTTAGAATTGAGTATGATACCTGCAGCACTGTGCCAAAGATGGGTAGATTCAAAGTCTCTCCGGGAATCGGTGGGCACCACTGATCTATATCATGACAGGCTGAAAACAAAATGATTCCAATTGAACCCTTTCCCACATACAACACATCTGCAGTGTCTTTTAACCCTTTCCCACATACAACACATCTGCAGTGTCTGTTAACCCTTTCCCACATACAACAAATCTGCAGTGTCTGTTAACCCTTTCACACATACAACAAATCTGCAGCAGATGACTTTGAAAACATAGTAACAAAAACCTGAAGAATCTCAATAAAAAATAGCTTAATTGTGAAACTAGAACGGAGTGCTCCCCAGAGCACAAGTGTCACCTGCACTTGCTCATTGAATGTGTGATAAAAAGAGTGATGAAAAAGTGTGACGGACAGACAGACAGACGCCAGACAAAAAAAATCAAT
>JAUELF010254105.1:0-11703 GCA_031471495.1 Clinocardium nuttallii
TCTTGACAGAGATGTAGAAGATGCCGAGTCAATGTTTAATTCTGATCCGTCAGATTCTGATAGTTCTGAAAGTTCTTTACTAGATGATCCAGATCTAGCATATGACTTAAGCATTTGGGCTTCCCAGTTTAATGAACACAAAAGAAAGAGGAAGTATGTATTTTGCCTGAATCTTTTACATGTTTTATATATTGTAAACTTTTTTTAGTTTACACTGTGGAGTGATTGTTTTTATATAGAGTTATAAATCTGCTTTTAAAGTCAAACAAACTATTTGTTTGAATGAGAAGTCGTTTTGTTACAAATACTGTTATCAAAATTGAATTATAAGTTATAACGGTGACATTAATGTATTAAATGACGTCATGCATGTGCATGAACAACATTTTAGACGCCTATGCCTTGTATTTTTGTAACTCATGAGACAGTAAGGAAATGCCCATATGAGAATTTAACATTACAAATTTGTCTCAGCTATGTTTGTTTACATAAAAAAGTAGTACATAGCTTAAATTGTTAATAATGTGGAGTTTTTGCACATCCTTTTCTGCTGTCATGATCACTCCTTGACACGGGTCATGATAAAAACAAATCATGACAACTTTCTGCAACGCAAAGTGAACGATACAATATGAAAGTATGCAATAACTAACAGTACGTACAAACTGAAAACAAAATGTATGTACTGCGTCAGCAGATTGCATACACAAAATAATTGTTTGATGATGCTGAAAGTTATATCATTAATGTTTTTTTATATTATTGTAAATAGGCCAGCAAAAAGGCTATATGACTCTTCTGAAGATGATGAGACGGACACTGAGGGGGACACTGATAGTAGGCCTTCAACTCCAAAAATGCATACCCCTGCCTCAACACCAAAACAGGCATCTGCTGGAGGCGTATTTTCACTACCAATACCACCACCACGTTTAACTGTGCAGGCACTGCGAGAGGCAGCAACTCCACTGCGAGGTCAACCTGAAACGCCAACCCGAGGTCAATCTGAAACGCCAACCCGTGGGCAGAATATTGGGCCTAGTAAGTAAACTTAGTGCTGTAAATATATTTATTATATAGAGGATATTTGTTGGTATCGAGTGGATAAGGATTATATAATAATGGAAATTAAAAAATGGGCATCGGGAAAATGTTTGTAACTCTAGCAATTCCGGTCTATAGATTGGCGATGTCCGTCAACATTTTGGTCAAAGATTCAGGTTGACGCAAACTCTCAGCACTGGAAAGCGTTACAAACTTGAAACTTTGCCCGAAGGTAACCAGTAACAAGTTCTATTGATTTATATGGTTACCTTGACCTCCGTTTGTCGATTTTCAAGGTCAAATTGCCGACAATCCGGCCTTACCGTCTTCAGCGATTTCATAACTGGTACATATTTTAAACAACATAATAGTTTATTAATCTATCATTTACATAATCACAAAAGAAATCACCAAAAATGTTACTTATTATACCCCCAGATATGTAGTATATGGGGGGTATATAGGAGTCACGTTTGTCGGTTGGTCGTTCCATTGGTCTGGACATTTCTTGTGAACACTATTTAATATAACTTCACCTGAATGATTGATACCAACCCTACTTGTGCATATTGTGAGCGTGTTGCACTGGAATTATTTTTAAATGGGTTATGGCCCCTTGAATTTCTCATACATATGTATATTGTCAGGCACCAGCTGCGGGTATTCATTACCTTCAGTGATATTTCTAGTTTAATCTTGGCATTGCAACAATTTGGATTGCAAATTCCGTGTCCTGCATCTTATGTGTGTTACAGATTAAAATTCCATATCACACCGTTTCCTTTGTACTAAACAGCAAATCAACACTCAAGATATATATACAAAGGTCATTAATCATGATTAATGTTATTGAATACACAGTGAGTTTCAGACTCAAGAGTCCAGAAATATGACATTCTAAAGAATTTATGAATTTATCATTATTGTAGTGACTGTTCCTATTAAACACGTTTTTGACATTGTTTTTCAGCTGCTGTAACACAAATCTTCAGATTGTTGGAAACGATGCGGGAGGAGAATCGGGATTTGAAGAGAATGTTGCAGCGATTGTTGGCCAGGTCACCAACAGATGACCAGCCGGTGCAGCTGCCAGATGACTTGGTTTTCCCACTTTCCACCCCAGAGCACATGTCAGCATTTGACGAGGTCCTTGGAGATCCAACAAAGCTGTCATCTGTGGTAAGTGCTTATATTGTTAGTCATGTATGTATATCTTTTAAAGTTATTTTATAAGGTAACTGAAAAACTACATTGCTTTCTCCATATCTACTGGCCTATATGTCCAGAAACATAATGGTCTGTGCCTGTGGTTAGCACATGAATGCATTATCATTCTGCTATATTTATGTTGGAACAAAATTGCATGGTGGACAAAAACTTTGCTGCAAATAATTGTGGAACTGAAAACTGTTTGGTTTTAATTTATTAGTTCATTCAGTTATTATACCCCCAGATACATAGTATATGGGGGCTATATAGGAGTCACGCTTGACAGTCGTTGGTCTGGACATTTCTTGTGAACACTATTTCTCAGCAACCCTTCATCAGAATTTAATATAACTTCACAAGAACGATTGCTACCAAGCCTAGTTGTGCATATTGTGAGCGTGTTGCACTGGAATTATTTTTAAATAAGTTATGGGGCCTCGAATTTCTCATACATGTGTATATTGTCAGGCAGCAGCTGGGGGTATTCATCACCATCAGTGATATTTCTAGTTTCACTTGCCTATAGATATAGATTTTCGTCATTTTTGTATAATAAACCTCAATTTGATCTGCTGCTGATTTGTTGTATAGTTGGAAAGGGAGATAGCTTTATTAGACCTAGATAAAGTTTTCCATGTTGTCCATGCTCTGTTTCAGGGTTAAAGGTATACTCAAGTCTGGTGCATTGAATGAAAAAGAGAAACCAATTTGGGTCGATGTTTGGGAAGCATTTCCTCCTGCTGTCCAACCCTCGTTGGATCGCACAATCCCTAACAAAGAAGTGAACAAAATAATTTACCCTGAAGATGTGGTTAGGGCGTAAGTACAAACATCTTTGCTTCTTATCTCCCGTCAATATTGATTTTGCATTGTCTGTCTGTCTGTCCGGAGCCTCATCTAAGGCATGGTATTTCAGTAATATCACGGCGAGAGTTCACTTACATATATATATATATAATGTAAAAAAAAGAAATAGGTGACTAGGTCAAATGAAGAAAAATCCTGTTAACACTCAGGTGAGAGATCTAGGGCCATCATGGCCTCCTTGTTTATGTATTAACTTCAATCTTGGATTATAGATTGATTGGGACCTGCAAATGTGCAGAAACAAGATTTTGAACTCTAACTTTAAAATAGACACATATGAGAAAATGCTCACAATGTTTACTAAAATCTTTTTTTACAGGAAATTTAATGGGACCTTTAGACGTCCACTTGCATCAATCAAGAATGAAAATTCCTTTAAAGCAATAAAGTCGGAAGTGTAAGTAATAAACTATAAATCAATGGTGCACTATATTTTTATCAATTAACCCTTTTCCTCATACGACAATTCTACAGCAGACGACTTTGAACATATTTTGTCAAAAAATGGAAAATCTCTATAATTAAATGGATAACCTATGACTAACAGTGGAAAACATTGTGGCACTATGTTTTCAAAAAGCTGTTTGCTGCAGAGGCGTCAAAATGCATCTATATGAGGGAAAGGGTTAAAGATACATACATCAGTTGACTATTTTACTTCTTCTGTTGTAAGCTACTTCTCATAAATGTTAACAAGGTAGGACATGGTGAAACTTCTCAAAAACAGATCATTTGTTATGTCAATATGTATACCTTTTATTGTAATATTGTCAACTCTTGAAAACATTGAGATCAAAAGGAAAATTGCTCTTTCCCAGTTATAACTTATAGGGGGATTCTGACGCATCTTCAGCAGACGACTTTGAAAAACATCTAGGCAAAACTATGGAAAACTGAGAAAAAATGATCTTAAAAGTCTTATTATTGAATAAAGTTGAGAACAGTGTGGCAAAAGGAGAAATTACTCATTATGGCAATTTGCCTTTTGCCACACTGTTTTTAAAAGTCTTCTACTGCAAATGCGTTCTCCTTTCTCATATGGTTTTCAAACGTTGTCTGCCACAGATTTGTTACATTTGTATGTGGGAAAGGGTTGTTAAGAAAAGACAAGTCACACTATCTCATAAGGTATGTCTACCATCTAGATAGTACTATACTTTGTATACAGATATATATCTTTGTCTTCAGAAGTTGCCTACCTAAACCAGATAAAATCTAAACAACAGATTGTTTGTTCACCATGTCAGTGACCAATGGGAAAAGTCATATGTGGAAAAGCAGCCAGTGGCTTGGGAAGATTTTTGTGTGGAGTACTGGTGTGAGAATACCAGGAAATACATGAGTAGGTGACTTGGCCGCCATGATATGACTGAGAAATTGTTAAAAACGCCATTAAACCCCAATCAATCTATCACTCAATCAATGTCAGTGTGTTATTTGGTGGTTTGATTTGGAGGGTATGCTACAATTGGGTCATTGTGACCATTCTCCTTATCCCAAGAAGGGTACTATGGATTGTGTATCATTCTTTTTAGGTTACAATACACCAAATAAATTTATTCTTTGTTTCCATGTAAATCAACTAGTTTAAGTCCTCAATTATCACACTTTCTAAGCGTTTCTCATGTAGAACACCATATATCATTGAAAAGAGTAAACTCTTAGCTTTAAGGTAGTAGGATCCTAATGAAAACCTCTACTTGAAACTCTTCAATTTTAATGCTTTAGCCTCTTTAGATGTGTTAAGCATGGCACTACAAATCTTTTGAGGGTTTCAAGGTAGTGGTTCAAATCCATCCAGAAGCACAATTTTTTTTATTTTTTTTCAATAGTTTACAATTTTTACAGAAGTTTATATTGTATTTTCATTAAAAAGTAATTAAATACAGTTCTACACATAAATATTTGCTTTTTTGAAGATGATTTTGTTATTTTGTGTGGTTTTGCCATTTTTTATGCAAATCTTATTTGTGGGGTGGCTATATACAAAATTATATATATCTTTACTTACACATGGTAAAAGATTTTTTTCTTTTGTGTAGTTTGTTTCACACAATATTAAGATAAAAACAAGCAGAGTTTTATTTGGTTGACCTACATTATAATGGCTGAAATTTTGTTAATATTAAACAAGTGTTTTTGATAAATTGCGGACAATTCATATGAATTTTCTTAGGTAACCACACCTTTCATCCTTATTTCTTTTTTTTGTAGTTTTTGTTCTAAATGTGCTTTTTTCATTAAACCCATGTAAACAGAATGCCATTAAGCCATATCATGAATAAAAAATGTGATTTTTTTTTTGAAAATATCAGTCATTTTGCAAATATACATCTCATATGTAAAGGGTTGTTGAGGTTATAACCATAATTCCAAACTTAACGATGATAAATTCCTACATGGAGACGTAGCAAATACAGATAATATTTACGATTATTTTCAGGCGTTCGAGAGACAAGGATGTTAAGCGAGGCTGCCTACATTGCTGTATTCGGCTTAGCGTGTTATTGGAATTTTAAATACAAGTAAGATAGGATATTTTGGTATTAACATGTAATTTTAAAATCTGATGTTAAATATTTAATACATCATAAGTCTACCAAGACCACATTGAAATCAGATGGACACTAGCAATACGCAACATTAGCATTTGAAGTGTAATATTTCATAAATGAGAGGTCTACCATTACTAGGTGGACAGTATATATAGATAAATATAAAATATTTGGGTCACATGGTTTCGGGTCTAAGCAATAAGGTGGTAGCAAAAGTGTTGTAACGATACTAGAGTTGGGCGATTGAGCATTGTAATGTAGCAGTCGAACATGTTGGAAACCTGTGACATGTCTCGTAGTATCTTGTTATTGATATCACTCTAGTATCTTTTAGTAAACCCCGCTCCTTTTCAATAATACCTGTATTGTTTTGCCTTCGCTAGAGAAACAAATGACATACAGAACTTTCTTGGCATTAACGTTTCAACACATTTGTGTCACATCTTGCTGTCGTCGATTTAACTGGTTTCGCCTTAATCTAGACAGAGTGTTACGACACAATCAAATCGAATCGTCCCTTTCCCTTTGCCATAACAACTAACTTTAATTCATTATGAACGTGTATGTCGGACCGAACGTGTTGCAGTATTGGCAATTCATATTCATTGTGATCTCGGCTGCCACAAATAACTTTACAAATGGTTAATCATTGGATACAAGTAGTCACCACTGTGTTGACATTAGATAAACCAGTTGAATAAAAGTCGACATAAATGTCCTTGTTGTCACCGTATGGGAGTGACACCGGATATTGGTACTCAGTGAGGCGAGAGAAAATGTCAGGGAACTTGACCAAAGGTAAGTTTCATCGAAATAATTATCCATATATGTATTAACTCATAACAAGTTCCGCAGTCAACCAAACCTAAAATTATTCCGAGAGGGTGTCATATACTTTATATCGTTCGTAGAACATGACATCTAGTACCGGCATAAAATTGTATTTGTCAACTTCATTCGAGTTAAAATAGTTTGATTTTAGCTCAATAGGTGCATTTTTGGTCAGGTTTGTTTAAGAAAAAGCAACTTCTGCTTGGTCTTGACTCAATTAAACGACGACATCTTTAAAACATTGTTTATGAAACTGTACGGCAGCTTATATCTGGTGTGTACGACTCATTGATATTTAACAAATAGAAGGTGTACGGCTTCTTAAATTACCATTTATATATTCCAAGCTATAAAACTACAATAATGACAATACATTATGCACACAACGAAAACAAAAGATTCACCATGGTAAAAGAAACAAATACGTTAAATGTAGGCAATGGATAACTAAAGTTCTGAAAAAAACCCAGTGACTACGTATGATTTTTTTTGTTTCGCATAACGCAATAAATATCATATGTAGCTAGTTACATAAATAGCCGAATCACAGCATGTGTGCTGTTTTTGTATTCATACGTGACGCAATGTGAGGTCACTTTAAGTGAAAAATATGTCTATCTAAAGATTGAAAACAATCTATCTATGGTGTTATGTGATAAATAAAATCATACATTCGTGCTTATTCATATTATTTCAGTAGACTCGTTTCATAAAAACAATAACAAACTAGAGAGTGTAACTGTAGCAACAGTTACGAGCGATTCCCTTGCCATTTTTTTAGCAAGGGGAGATAACTCTGCAAACAAGTGGCCTAGAGTTATAATTATTGCATGTTGCACAAATTAACATTGCCATCTATTTATGTTCTAACTTTCAATATTATCTGACCATTCGCTCAAAAGATATCGCTCGGACAAGGTTTTGGTTAGGAGAAAATCGAACAAGGGGAGATAACTTTTAAACGAAGTGGCCCAGAGTTATAATTCTTGCAAGGTGCCATCCTTGCCATCTATATATGTTCCAGGTTTCAAGATATCGCTCGGACAAAAATTGAATAAAATATTGAAAAAGGGGAGATAACTTTTGAACAAAGTAGCCCAGAGTTATAATTTGCAACTGCACAACTTTACATTGCCATATCTATGTTGTAAGTTTCAATCAGTTCCATGAAGTAGTTTATGAGTTCTGCTCTGGACAACATTTTGGATAGAAGTAAAAAAAGAAAGAAAGAATAATAACTAGAGATTGTAACTGTAGCAACAGATTCCCTTGCCATTTTATTGAACAAGGGGAGATATTAGGAACGCATGAACAAAGTTTCAAGTGTCTATCACCTGTCGTTATTTAGTTATTCAAGGCCAAAATTTCGACCAACCAGAAACGAGGATTCGGACATGCGCTAATACACTTGAGAAAGTAGTATCACTTGGTGAGAAAAACATGTTAAATGTTTCAAGTCTCTATCATTGGTCGTTATTGATTAATACAGTCCGAAATATCGACCAATCAGTAGCAAGTATTCGAACATGCGCGAATACACTTGAGAAAGTACTATCACCCGATGAGAAACACATGTACAAGGTTTCAAGTATATATCACTGGTCGTTATTGAGTAATACAATTCCAAAAAATCGACCAATCAGAAGCGAGTATTCCGTCATGGGCAAATACACGTGAGAAAGTAGTATCACTTAATTGGGAATTAATGTACCAAGTTTGAATTCTATATCATATTTTGTTGTCGAGTTATACAAGCTCAAACAATCAACCAATTATTCAAATATTGAAGAAGGGGAGATAACTTTGCAACAAAGTGGCCCAGAGCTATAATTCTTGCAAGGTGCACAACTTCATATTGTCATCTATCTTTGTTTCAAGTTTCAATCAATTCAATCAAGTAGTTTATGACTTCTGCTCTGGTCAAAGTTAGCACTATTAAGACATTGAACAAGGGGAGATAACTTTAAACAAAGTGGCCCAGAGTTATAATTATTGCAAGGTGCACACCTTCACATTGCCATCTACCATTGTCGCATGTTTCAATCAATTCCATCAAGTAATTTGTGAGTTCTGCTATGGACAAAGTTTACACTATGAAAATATTAAACAAGGGGAGATATCTTGTTAACAAAGTGGCACATAGTTATAATTCTTGCAAGATGTACATCTTGACCTTGCCATATATCTATGTTACATGTTTCAATATAATCTGACTATTCGTTTAGAAGATATCGCTCTGACAAAAATTGAAACAAATACTGAACAAGGGGAGATCACTTTTGAACAAAGCAGCCAACAGTTATAATTCTTGCGTCTTGCACAACTTCACACTGTCATCTATATATGTCCCAAGTTTCAATATTGTCTGGCCAGTAGTTGATGAGATATCGCTGGACAGAATTTTGGATAGGAGAAAAAGAATAATGACTAGAGATTGTAACTATAGCAGCAGTTACGAACGAATCCCCTTGCCATTTATTATTCGGAAATGCGCGAATACACTTGAGAAAGTAGTATCACTTGATAAGGAACACATATACAAGGATTCGAGTACCTATCACGGGTCGTTATTGAGTAATACAAGTCCGGAAAATCAACCAATCAGAAACGAGTATTCGATCATCCACGAAAACATTTGAGAAAGCAGTATAACATGATAAGGAACACATGTAATAGGTTTCAAGTCTCTATCACTGGTCGTTATTGAGTAATACAAGTCCGAAATCGCTCGGACAAGAATTTGGACAGGAGAAAATTGAACAAGGGGAGAAAACTTTTAAACGAAGTGGCCCAGAGTGATAATTCTGGGAAGAGATCATAACTTCATCTTGCCATCTATCTATGTTCAAAGTTTCAATATTATTCGACCATTCGTTTACAAGATATCGCTCATGAAAGAATGGTCTAAAATATTGAAAAAGGGAGTTTACTGTTGAACAAAGTAGACGAGAGTTATAATGTTTGCATGTTGAACAACTTCACATTGCCATCTATATTTGTTCCAAGTTTCAATTATGTCTGACCACTAGTTCATGAGATATCGCTCGGACAAAATTTTGGATAGAATATTATATATGGAGTTATAATTCTTGTAGACTACACAAGTTCACATTGCCATCTATCTATGTTGCAAGTTTCAATCAATTCAGTCAATTAGTTTATGAGTTCTGCTCTGGACAAAATTTTGGATAGAATAATAAAGAATAACTAGAGATTGTAACTGTAGCAACAGTTGCGAACGATTCCCCTTTTTATTGAACAAGGGGACATGACTTTGCAGCAAAGTGGTCCAAGAGTTATATTGCTTGCATGTTGCACAACTTCACATTGCCATCTATCTATGTTCAAACTTTCAAAATTATCTGACCATCCGTTCACAAGATATCGCTCTGACAAGGATTTGGATAGGAGAAAGTTGAACAAGGGGAGATAACTGTTTAACGAAGTGGCCCAAAGTTATAATTGTTGTAGGGCCTACACCTTCACATTGCCATCTATCTTATGTTCAAAGTTTCAATATTATTTAACCATACGTTTACAAGATATCGCTCATTTAAACATGGTGTAAAATATTGAAAAAGGGCAGACAACTTTTGGACAAAGTAGACCATTCGTTTACAAGATATCGCTCATGAAAAAATGGTCTAGGATATTGAAAAAGGGGAGATCACTTTTAAACAAAGTAGCCCAGACTTATAATTTTTGCATCTTGCACAACTTCACATTGCCATCTATATATGTTCCAAGTTTCAATATTGTCTGACCATCGGACACAATTTTGGATAGAATATTGAAAAAGGGGAGAAAACTTTTGAACACAGTGACCCAGAATTATAATTCTTGCAAACTACACACGTTCACATTGCCATATATCTATGTTGCAAGTTTCAATCAATTCCATCAAGTAGTTTATGAGTTCTGCTCTGGACAAAATGTTGGATAGAAGAACAATGAATAATAACAAACCATAGACAAACAAGATGATTCCCCAACAAGTTGGGGGGATCGTAATAATAAAACACAATAGAAAACCGAGACGATTCCCCAACATAATTGGGGGAATCGTAATAAAGAAAGAGTAGAAAAACAAGACGATTGATAAAAAAGAAAGAAAGAATAATAATAAAAAACAGTAAAAAAACAAGACGATTCCCCGACAAGTTTGGAGAATCGTAATAAGCACTCATGTAAGACTATCAAGAGCAAAACATTATTTTATTATTGTTGAATCAAGACAAGATTTCAGTTAGTTGTCGTCAATTCAAACGTATACACCCCTTGTGAGCCCTGCGTAATCACTAGTCATGTGACGTATTATCGATCACCATTTCTTAGTGTTTTCTCATATTGATCAACGTCTATCTGTTTTAAAGAGATTTCTTGTTTTTAATCACATATTATGTAGCAGGTAAATGATTGTTTGAAAGATAATGTAATATGCCAATAACACAACTACCATTTTTAATAAGACATTAATTGCTCATTCTTGACTGCCGATATATTGTATCCATTCATTTACAGTCATACCTATCACCAGTTAAATCCTAAAAAAAGCGTGCAATTTCCCATAATAGAACATCAGTTTGGACGGAAAAAAACTTTCGAGCTGTCAACTTTCTAATTTAAAATAATAAATGATGCAATTATTTGACCTTAATATGACCTCTATGATTTGCAGGAAATTAGTAATTAGCTTGCAATTATGTGATCCTATTTAAAGACAAAGCTGCAGCAAACAGCTTTCGAAAGAATTGTGACAAGATTAGAATGGATACAATTTTTAACTTTTAGTAAATATCTAAAATCTCAATCAATGAAAGATTTTTTATTGAGTGGTGCTTTTTTGCACAATATTTTTCAGAATTCATCCGATTTAAAATGCGGCTTTTTGAGTTAAAGGACTATTTTAAAGCATTTTGCTTAAAGGGACTGCACAATGAAAAATTATATCTTTAGAATGGGTAGATAATACCTAAAGACACTATCTGACACAACTTCCGGATTTTCACGATGCCCAGGTGACGTTTAATGTCCATGTCCATAATGCTAATTTGCCTTTATGACGGAAACGCCCGAAACATTTTACGGAAACATCAGAATGAGTGACGTCATGTGGGGTCACCAAATCACTTTATATTTACGGCGAGCGATTCAAGTAAAAGCGGAACAAGGAGAAATACTGGTATTTTACAGTACC
>JAUELF010254116.1:0-11703 GCA_031471495.1 Clinocardium nuttallii
ATTATTATTATAATGGTTATAATAACAATATTGCTAATTATATCTTAGTAAGTATGGTAATGATATAGTAAGGATAACAATGCAAGTCATAATAGTAATCATAAATAGAACAATCATATGATATTTATACTAATAGTAATAATAACAATTGAGATAATGATAATAACAACGGAAAATGGAAATGGAAAATATACTGATGATACTAAATACTTTCAATTATAAATTTACTTTATAGCCAGTTTTGTACCAACTGTCTAAGGCAAACTGTCTTTTCAACTCATAGGTCTACATTATGTGATGAAGATAATACTGATGATAATACACATAATATACCAGTTTATTATTTTAATTTTAAATTTACTTCATGGCCGGTTTTGTACCAACTGTCTGTGGCGGTCGTTTCAACTCATATGTCTACATTATAAATAGTGATGATGATAGATTTAATGATATTAAAGACGATACTGTTGTTGTTATCGTTATAGTTTTTTTGCAAATGATATTAAGTAGCATTAACTGCATGTTGTGTTTTACCACTTCTGCCTGATATCTTCAATTTGTTTCACATGCTGGATGACTCATCCTACAGGAGGGTCCAAAATAATGGAAAAAAACGCGCATCAAATGACAGGAAAGTGAAGTTGCATTTATCCATGGATTTCGCATTTCAGCAGATTGAAAAGTACGGGAATAGTATGACGCCGCCACGGAACTGACGTTATAATGTTCTGACGACGTCTCCGCTTCACCACTTGATCTCTTCGACACGAAAATGGACTGCACATACATTTATGTTGATGTTTTTAAATGTTGATGAATACCAAGTGTTCGAAAGTTGGAATTATTTAGAGTTTTAATGATATAAAGTATCAACATATATCAATGGATCAATGGCCATTATAAATATAGTATTACACATTTTGATTGCATAAGTTACATTATATGAATGTTTCCTTCTCGAAGTATGTATGTAAGTATGTATGTATGTATGTATGTGTATGTATGTATGTATGTATGTATGTATGCATGTATACGTAGATACGTAGTTGAACTATTATCCTTCCTCCTAGACGAACCGTCACAAATTCAAACATTAGTCTACATATGTATGTAAATAAACTAAATACAGCCAAGGGAACTTTGTATCGATAAAAGAATAGCTCAAAATATAAAGTCTTGAAACTGAAAAAACAGTTTATAGCCAGTCATACTCAAGCCTGTGAGTTTACGGTTGTGTGGTTTAAGGTCGTCATGATAAAATATACTGACAATCGTACATACAATCTAAAAGTCTAAACAATTATTGTTCAGCATTTTTAAAAACAAAGAAAACAAAGACCGATTTTCATATCAGTGAATCAATTATAAATAAGACATTTTTTTATGTGTGATTATTTTATAATTACTTACATTAAACGAGTTTTCTAAGATGATTTGCCGCGTGCGTCAAAGACAGCTTAGTAAACGATTTTATCAAAAGTGAACATAAACGAACACGAATGAGATATTCTTTTGATAACATAATTAAGATATTTATGAAGCGTATTAAAAAAAAATGTAAATGAAATTTGCCGATTTTGACGCCAAAAATGACTAACGTTATAATGTTATATCGCTGACGTGATCTCATTTTCATAGTATCGTTTCCTCGTTTTAACAAATGATTGAGGGTAAGCCTAGAAACCAAACTAAAATTGTCATATGAGATTTATTTAATGGGATTTTGACACTCACAGAGAGGGTTTTATGTAATAAACATGTATGCGATGTTATTCATACAGTAAATGCCTTGACAAAGCGAAGTAAACGAATCAGCTGTTATTTTAAGTAAACAATGAGTATTAGTTTTAACAAGAGAAACACTTTAATAAAGGTACACTTTACTTTTACTTTATGTATTAACTGTGTGATTGTATTGTGTCTGTCTGTTAAACGAGATAGACCAAGCTGCAGTCGGATCAATGAGCTTGTTAATAATAAAGACCCAAAGGTCAGCTTATGTGTGGCGGAGTTAAAAGTATGCATCTTCCCTCTTTATTTTTGCATTATATTTTCAATAGAAATGGCGATTTTAATATTCATATGATATTCCGCTGATCGATTTATCACCGAGTCAGTCGCTATGATTACCAAACAATCATAAAAGTCAAGATTGGTAAACTATTATTACCATGTTATAAACAATTGGTATGAACCGAACGGGGATCAAAGCCTACACTTCAAGCAGAGGATGCTTACGTTCTACCAGTCCACTACACCACCACCGTTTGCAAATACTTCAAACAATAGTCTATCACATGGTATTAAAACAGGGTACATGTTGTTTTCTGCAATTATTCTGTTTGAGCCTCCTTATACAACTAGTTATCGATTGATCTGGAGGATAGAACGCTGTTTTCATCTGAATTTCAGGAAAATCAAGGCTTACGATTTACCTATTAACTTATTACCTTCCTTCATCACGCGTTAACGTTAGCTTACGTGTAACCATTTAATGTATTTTGTTACAGATGCGTCCAAATCCTTCTGCAATTGGGAAAAGGGAAAGTAGGTTTATACGATCTAGGTTTCGGTAATATATCTTGTTCGATAACTGCTTTTACCATTTCCCACTTACTACAACCCTTCATAAAACGTGTTTGGAAATAACTTATGATGACAAATTGTCACAATGAACAATATTTTCTTTTGCCACAATGTTTTGTGTTACAGATGCGTGCAAAAGCTTCTGAAATTGGGGAAGAGGTTTAGAAGTTTTATATGATCTAGTAAACATCTTTAAAATATCTTTATTTTAATACGACCTATATAAGTCTTGATTTACCCGATACAGACACTTTTGTGCACCCACAGAAGAATCAATTTGAAAACAAATAAGCATAAGTCAACTCTGCTCATGAAACCTGATTAACTGAATCATGTGTTGCTGCTTTTATGCGCAAGCGAGCGGTCAGTTTTAATAGGTCAGTCACATTTCCGTCACATTAACCTTTGTATACTGAACTTGTTCCAAGTACATAGGAAGATACATTTAGCTTTGCTAGAAAAGAAGCCCGGATTTATAGTCAGTGTCTGGGTCCAGATTAATGTCAAGTTCAAGGTCAACATTACTACAAAGAGATCGCGTGTGAAATGGTCAACGTTAGTTTATCAAATTTCCATTGCAAATCATGTCATACATATTTTATAGAATTATATATACTTGGCTTTGTGATGTACTACGAAGTGCTTGGAAATATTTATATATCGCAAAACCAAAGATAGAGCGAGATGTCGATTTATCCACTCTCCGATATTGAATGTACATACCGTATTTAATACCCTCAGTGGCATTTTGTTTAAAAACTTTTCGTATTTAACGGAAAAATTACCGCTATTATATGTCCGTAGTTCTTATTGATTTTACAAGTGATTGACTAACCACCGATATGTTTAGATCGTGATTTTTGTATAACCGCTATTTAATACATGTTCAAATGGCGGTCACCATCGGCTATTGTTTTTACTTATCACTTCCTACTATCGTCATTTTGGATGACGTGAACTATTATTGCATTGACATCACTTCATCTTTCATGGAAGTATCGTATCCTTATTTGGTACCGGGTTTTACCACGTCAAATACAGAGTTTTACTCTGCCATCGTATTATATGCTCGTGACAATCTGCAGTAAGGTTCTTTGCATCGGAAAATAATAAACAATTTATTATTTCTCTATAATATCTCGATAACCCACGAAAAGATGTAACAAATCATATTATATGATTTTTTTCTTTGAAAATAACCCGTTTTTGGTATAATTCATTGTATATATAGATATTATATATAGATATATCTTGTACAGAAACAACAAACTACCTAGTTATTATAATGTATATTGTTGACACTTACATTAATCAAACTTTTATCGAAATAATTTCTTTTCATTTCTTTTCATTTCACTTTAAATATATAATCTGATATGAGTTGTCATTTCATAATTTGTTTTCTTTAACTCGTCCAAGAAATGTGCAATTTGTTATTAGGCTCGTAAAAGAAATGGGTTTTCTAAAACATTGAAACACAATGAATAAATTCAAATACGCTCTACAATTGATTTAATTAGATTGAAGTACAACACTTAAACGACAAAAAATATGTTTCTATAGATAACTATATGTTGTAATTTAAATTAAACAAAAGCGTATGAGTATTATCAATTTCACAGCGTTGTTCTTAAACAAATATTATGATAGGATAACCCTTTGTTATAATGGCGTTTCGGTAATAAGACGAGTTCAAAAGGAAGTTTTAATATAAATGTATTACTGAATATAAAATAATACAACAATAAATATCTTACTTTGATGTGCTTCCTTCAGCCATATTGATGTAACGGGAATACATATGAAGATAGCTCCGAATAGATAAGCGGGCTTGTAGAGTTGTAAATCGAAAATAATTCACTATCTTTCTCTAAAGGAAACGTAGCCCAGAAATTGGATTATAAATTGAAATACAATCTTCAAAAACAAGCGAAATTTGCATTTGGGAGATGATTAGAAAACTCACAAGGATCGCGTTTTCTATTTACCAATTTCTTTTCAAAACCGTCATATGATACAGATATGTGAAAGTAAGCCTTTTAAATCGAGGAAAGGGTTCTGTTAAAATATATATTATAAACTACTCGAAATTTGATAAGGGTCAGTATGCATTATTTATGCCTTGTTGAGAAGAGAATTGGTGCTATAAATTACGCTTTATTGAGTTTCAATGTTGTCCTTACCTGATGTTTAGCAAAAACGATGACAATAACCAGATATTATTACAGAGATGCGACTCACCTCCAAAACTCACGCGGGTAATAATTACTGAGTAATCCTTGTTCTGCACGATCTATATAAAAAAACAAGCGTCTGACTATCCCGATCACTCAATCGGTAAACATCAGTTAATTGAGTTAATAATATAATAACGACTATTATATGTTAAATACAAGCAAAGTTTGATCTGTTCTATCTGTATTTCTATTTTTCTGAAACTTAAATTAATGAAATGCGAGAACAAGTTTTTTATTAATTTAATTAAAAATTACGAATGCTTTCTAATGCATGTCGACCTCATTTAAAGCAGAGACATATTAATACATTATATTGTATTTACAGTCAAAGTTGTCTTAAGCAGCCACCCAAGGGAGAGTCAAAATATGGCTGCTGAACACATGTTGCTGTTTAATACACGTCAAATAAAGAAGAACATGCTGTTTTAGTTTATTTTCAAGTGGCTGCTTAAACATACAAGTTGGCTGCTAACAGAGGTGACCGCTAACACATGTTCGCCTGTATATGTCTCTGTTTAAACAGGTCTGATTTGATCGAATTTTTGACCGAGATAAATTTATTTTATGCACCATCGTTGATTTGAAATTGGGGGAAACACTGAAGAGCAAATATTGCAATGTCTCATAAACCTAGAAGGTCCGATTAAGAATAACATTTGCATAATTTATAAGTTAGTAACAGTTTTACTGTTAAAATATGACTAAAACCGCGAAAGGAATAAAGTTTAAATCACAGCATAAAATGGAACGTGTAAATAAAGAGATATCGAAGCTACTCTACACAACCCTTATCAGCGTCTGGTAATATTTTGCGGACATGAGTCCATGATAAACATGTTACGATAATAACCATACCCGTGATATTTTAGCGAAATTTGTTCTTTGTATAATATGAGTCGCCAATCTCTGTATTTACATGTATATGTCTCAGGCATGATCTATCGTATAAAGATCAGGGTATCGAATAAGCCAGTCTATGCACCAGAATTATTGTCTCCATAAACTCATCGGTTAAACGTGTCACATGTACATGGGCATTGTTGTCCTGAAAAAATAAGAATTTGGTCAAGCTCGCCTTCATATGACATAACATGAGCATCACGTTTTATTTAGTTAATAACTTACACCCGTAACCGATTAGTTGCAAAACATATTCATGTCCGTTTTCAATGGATGCTAATGGCCGTCCATAACGTATTCGAACACCCGGAGTAACGACCATGTTCAATTTGAGTGACGAACGGAAGTCGCAAAAACCTCATTCCGCACACAATCGCCTGACCAATCTGTAAACGTAACATAGAATCTGAAATCACCAGAGAAGAGAATAAAGTTAGGTTGATTATTGGTGCCAGATATCCAGGGAATACACGTTAGGTACACTCGTTGAGAACAACTTTTAACATCATTTAAACAATTCATTACGTTTGCAATCAGGTGCCAACCCACCAATGAAAAAAACATCTGTTAATCCTTGTTGTATACATACGCTATCGTTAACTAACGTAAACCGTTAATGAACGCACTGGCTTGATGAAGACGTGAAACGTGTTAATTATAAACTGTTTGTTGTGATGTTCCTGTAAATGTTGTATTAGAATGTTCGAACAGGGCAAACGGTGTGCGTCTCATCAGCATGAACACAGTTGTGTTGTAAGGTGTTTTACGCTGCTCTCAACACATGTTCTGTTATATCACTGTGTTACTGGGTAAGTAGCCAATTATACTGGTCCATTTACCCGGTCAATAGCGAGTCGATCTAAATGCTAAACCCACCATCTTAAGCACCACGGAGAGAAAGTCATTATTAGCGTTTTTGTGGTATAATGATCAATATTTCGTATGACACGGCTATTTTCCACCAGACATTATTTTGTATGCCAGGACTATTTTCCCCTAGACATTATTTTGTATGCCAGGACAATTTTCCACCAGACATTATTTTGTATGCCAGGACTATTTACAACGGGAAATGATCAACATCATCGTCAGAGCAATACATGTGATGTAAGAGTCTTTACAAGCAGTATATATAATTTCTTTTTACAAAATGCAAATTACAATTAATGTGTATTTTATACGGGTTTTGCATTATTCGCATACATTGCATCGATTTACATGCACAATATGCGTGTATAATATGAATATTAAAAGCCCGATGATTTATATTGACAAAAGAAAGCGGAAATAATTCCAACAAATATTTGAGCTTAGCCACACAGTAACCGAATCACTACCTCTTCTATCGACTTCAACACACTCTGAAGTGAATCTGACCAGTTCGAAAGAAATACCATTCACATAGTGTATAGCTTTTAGTGAAAATAACACGACTTCTAGTAAGAATTATAGTAAAACCTGTCGAAACTAAAATTGTGTCGATCGAAATCTCTTTTAGAAAAAAGTTAATAGTTAATCCTGTACCAAAGCTTAGAAAAAAAGGTAAATGGAGAATAGTTTAAAAAGAATATAAGACTCGTTTTCTTTTAGATTGTAATGGAAAATATTGTGTGCAAAATTGAGAATTTTTCGCATAGAGCAATATTTCTTTTTTCCATATTTTGTTCCAAAGTTGCATGCATTCTGATTAGACGAAATGCGTTCGTACACGTATTAAGAACACATAAAACGTCAAGAGTAACCTCCCCTCACACACAACGTATCATACCATGAGGAGTTGATTGGTACAAATCCCCGTAAGGCATTGCGTGTATGACGCGACTCACTTTGTGCAATTTCATGTTAACCCTTACCAAATACAGAAGTCCATTGACGCCTCTGCAGCAACATAACCCTTTTCAAAATACAGAAGTCTATTGACGCGCGCGTCTACAGCAGACTTAACCATTTACAACATACATACGTCTATTGATACGTCTGCAGCAGACATAGCCCTTTACAGCATTCAGACGGCTATTGGCGTGTCTAACGGAAACCTAAGCCTTTACCACATACAAACGTATATTGACGCATCTGCAGCAGACATAACATTTTACCAAACACAGACATCTATTGACGCGTCTGCAACAGACTTCACGCTTCACCACATACAGACGTCTATTGACGCAACTGCAGCATACATATCCATTTACCAAATACAAATACCTATTGACGCGACTTCAGCAGACATAACCATTTATCACATACAAATACCTACCTATTGACGCGACTGCAGTAGACATAACCATTTATCACATACAAATACATATTGACGCGACTGCAGCAGACATAACCATTTACCTCATACAAATACCTATTGACGCGACTGCAGCAGACATAACCATTTACCACATACAACTACCTAGTGACGCGACTGCAGCAGACATAACCATTTATCACATACAAATACCTATTGACGCGACTGCAGCAGACATGACCATTTACCACATACAAATACCTATTGACAAGACTGCAGCAGACATGACCATTTACCACATACAAATACCTATTGACGCGACTGCAGCAGACATAACCATTTACCACATATAAATACCTATTGACGCCACTGCAGCAGACATAACCATTTACCACATACAAATACCTATTGACAAGACTGCAGCATACATAACCATTTACCACATACACATACCTATTGACGCGTCTGCAACAGACATAACCATTTAGAACATACATACGTCTACTCACGCGCCTGCAACAGACATAGACCTTTACCAAACGAAGTCGTCTATTGACGTGTCTAAAGTGAACCTAACCCGTTACCATATACAGACGTCTATTGACACGTCTGCAGCAAACATTTACCACATCCAGACCTCTAGTGGCGCGTCTGCAACATACATAACCCTTTACAACATACACAAGTCTTTTGACGCGCCTGAAACAGACATGACCATTTACCAAAAACATACAACTATTGATTCGTCTGCAGCAGATTTAGCCCTTTACTACATCAAGCCGTTTATTGACTCGTCTGCAACATACATAACCTACGATCGTCGGACACCTAAGGTTGCTGACTCCGCTACGCACCCTACGTGATGAATGGAGTCAACATAATGACGCGTATGCAAGAAACATAACTCTTTACAACATGCCCATTGGGTCATAAGAGAAATATCGTGGAGAAAAGGACCTCACTTTGTTTAGGGCTCTTGTGATGTGATTTAAATGTACATCGTATATAAGTGAAGACAAGTCAAGTTTAAATAAAGAGTTTGTATATTATAACGTATTCTATCTTTTTTGCAATTGAATTAGATCGTTTATAATATGTTTGACAAAGTTGTTCATTGATATAATTGTTGGTTGGTGTTGTCTTTGTGTTTGAAATATGCTAAACACTATTTGATTATGTTAAAGTTTAAATTCGATCTTAAGTTATCAATTAAATAGAAACCATTCAAAAACGCTCGTTTTACTGAACATGGAATCATAGTTTTGACATCAAATAATAGCAACGTTTTCGCAAATCGCGAGACAGGACCGTTTATGCTACAACTGTAGCTAAATATCTATCTAAACATCTATATTATTATATACGATTATATATTACTCTTTCTGCACAAAGCAAAGGTACGTGATGTATATACATTATGCCAAACAAACGCTAGTACAGACTGACACAATTTAAGAGAAACAAGCAACATTAGGTTTAATTGTTTTGAAACAGACTGTGTCTATTTGGCGAAGAGTTGAGAGCCATGTCGATGGACTAGTTGAAATGGTTCTACACTGATCGCAAGTCGTGATATGTCTAAGAGTGAAGTTTCCCGTTTCCTGTTCGACTAACTTACTGCAACTGCATGCTATCGATCGTAGGACTTAAACACTGCCAGGGCATCGCTTATGGCTAAGCCTTTACTTTTACTATTTGACCTAAATTGTTCAAATAGTATTTAAGTTATATTACGTCAACAAGTTCGCCAAATAATGTGTTTTCTGGCTCCCTAGCACCAGTATTCCATACACCAGTATACAGAGACATTTTTAAGGAAGTTGAAGACACTTTGATAATTATCTGAAAGTATGAAATGTCGTCTCCACGGCTCGACTCTCAACTCTACTATCCCTTGTCCTTACTTATGTATATAGTTTATATAGTAATCTAGTGTACATAGGCGTTAGGTTTTTCAGATACTAATAGTGAGTATTTTACCTACATTTTGATTATATATAACGTTTCCCTAGATATTTCTAATTGTTTATTTTCAATACACTACTTAATGCGATCGTCCATTATTTGCTTTGTTAATTTGTTATAAAGTCTCCCCTGTAAGAGCCTTCTAATGTTAAAACATATGATAAGATAGTAATATATATATAGTGGTTAAACATATGTATTTAATAACGGTTTTAATAACTTATCGTAGTGGTTTTTGTTTGTTATTGTAATACTTTCCTACAATAGTCAATCCCTGTTTGTCTTAAACTTATATGGTGCAAAGCATTTTGTGTCGAACTTTAATTTGTATATCTAGTCACTTTTTCAGCCGTAAGTTAATGAGTTAAGCGTTGGTGTCTCTGTTACTACAGGCGTTAGTTCATTTCAATATTTGACTACTAGTTAATGCACCGGTTTATTTTGCATCTTTCAGAAATGTGGCTGCCTATGTAACTGAGGTATTATCAAGGTACGTATGTACTTATTTTTTAGCTAAATATTACTTCTTTGTCAAAGATGACTCATATATTTTGTTTCGGTCTGTTATTGTTATTTAATTGATAATGACTGTAAGACGACAGCCTTTAAATACATTAAGTTATACAACTCGAGGACAAACCACGTTTATTGGTAAACGTATACATGCCATATCGGATTACAGAGTCAATCCTTATCAACAGGTATTTTCTTCTTCCACATTCTACTTATGAATTTGATGAGTTCTTTTATTCGCCATTTAATTATTTTTTTCATTAATTGATTCATTCAATATTTTGATCGATGATTAAGATTTTTATGATGATTTATTCCAGTTTTCCTTTCTTTTCTTAATTTCAAATGCTCGTGTGTGAATTACAGTTTCCTTAAATCGAAAGATCCCTTTATCTTATACCTTTCTGTCTCCAAATTCGTAATCAGGGATAATACCGTATTGTTTCACCAAGTTCCAAGTAATGAGATGCAGGAGCGGTCACACACAATCTATAGTCTGATTTCAAACCGGTTAATAGTCGTCTTGCCTGGACGGAATTGTTGCCAGAACGCTGCAACAGCGTTATGCCACTGAAATAACGTATCTCGCGCAAACGGACAGGAATAGTATCTATGATGTTGGTTTTAGTGCTTGAAGGTGATTCATATCATCTCTGTGTAGAAACATGCCTTTAGATTGGAATAGATCCGTCATATTTAGATCTCGCTTCTCTTCTCTGATAAGTCCAAATTCTGTTAATATTTCACAGTTGCGCGGGCGACAATCTACAGAATGATAAATGAGCGATTTGAGCCGATCTGTTTATCTACATAATGATAGTTAAGGCGGGTTCATTTATGGTATGGCGTCCAGGGAAAGACGGAACTTTATATTATTAGGAACTACCCGTTCGCGGCTGTAATACACACACATGGATTTTAGGATGTATTTGCTCGCCCTTACAATCGCGCAATTGACAAATACGTCATATTCAAAGAGTGCAATGACTTTGTTCTATGGATCATATAATCAACTAGTACATGGATACAGTAATTTTGGTTGCATGGACTGGCTCGCTCGATCCCTGATTAGTCGCCGGGCAGAAGCCCGCGACTTATATTTGTAACAGCTTTTCAGATATCACATGGGAGGATGCATTATTATTAGAAAGAAACAAATTTAAATCATTTGAACATATTACAATTATGGTTGTTTAAAAACACTAAGTTATGACACATCTAACATGTAATACAGAATTCGATTTTTTTAGGGTTTTGCAGTTTCTT
>JAUELF010254127.1:0-11702 GCA_031471495.1 Clinocardium nuttallii
TATTGCATTGTTTACAAAGGAGGTAAAAAATGCCCCTAAACCAGGGATTTCAAAATAGGTTTTTAGTTACAACCGTTTTACGTCAAGCCCTCGCGACGTCTTAAGCTTACGGCTTTAGAAAACATTGTGACAAACGGAGTAATTACTCCTTTTGTCAAAATGTTTTCCACTATATCCAATAAGTAGATGTTCATTTAATTCATCCTTTTTCCTCGTTTTAACCTAGATATTGTCAAGTAGTCGCATTCAGACGTGTTGTATTTGGAAAAGGATCAAAAAGTATTTAAATAGATGAATTGAGCCGTCTCGCGAGAAAACCAACAATACGGTCTCCGCGTAAATCGTAGACCCTTATCAGCCTAAACATACCGAGCAAGCTAACCCGGACAGACACGTTTCACCTCCTGTGGATTTTCTGTTTCAGAAATCATTTCTCAATACCTCTATCCCTGTGAGACGGAATGTGTCGGTTCGAAACAGTCTGCGCCGAGAGCGTAGGCTGATCTGATCGATACATTACGCAGATGTCATTATGATGGTTTTCTCGCGGGGCGGCTAACTTACCGTTGACATATCCTGTTGTTGTTGTACCTTTTAATCTTGGATTCTTCCTCGTTTCGAGTGGTAACGAGTTAACCGGGAAGTAGCGATTTTACTCGATACAATGCACAGTCAACGATGATAACCAAGGATTACGCATCGAGTAATCTAGGATAAACTTTATTGCTTTTGAAGATTTTTTCTTTCGTTCGATTGTACACAAGACAAAGAGGTCAACATTTAATAAGAGCGATGCATCATTTTTAAGAGAATAAACAGAATTTGAAAATAACTTTATTGTGTTATTTTAAATAGACAATAAGTGTCCACAACAACAAGATAAAAACATTTTCGCTGTTTGGAGTAAAACTGAGACGTACACATTTGTCATTGCCTCGTTGAGTGAGAGGAAGAGCGTCTTCCTCGGGTGCGGGAGGTCGCGCGCCCTGTTATAATGCTAGAGCGTCCTGCTCGCGTGCGGGAGGTCGCTGGAGCGATCCCAAGACAGATCATACCAAGAACTTTAGAAATGTAAGTAATTGCTGCCAACATAGGCTCTCAGGGATGCGGGGTAAGCATTACAATTAACGAGCCGGTGTCAGCATAAACGGATATCTGGATATGTAACTGGTATCTTACCCAGAAAACGCCGTGATATAACTGAAATATTGTTGGAAGTGGCGTAAAGTACCGATGCAACCAATCAATTAAACCTTTGTTTGCTGGAACCGGGAGTGTGTATCACCAGTATAGATCAAAGCCAACAAGCTCGGATACATATAGTGTGTACATTTTGTTAAGACGTTAAGATACCAATGGGAGACATTGATCAGTTATCTCCCTGTAATACTCTCTAAATATAGCTTGGTCCTATCATTTGGTTTCCTCTGTTTTTATCATTGGTTTCTTTGCACTGGATGTGCACTTATAATTTGCATCTTCTTGGCCAACTATTATGAGATTGATTAGTAATTCCAGATTTGTGTTCTTTAAACACTGCTATGTAAATTTTCTCTTTTGAATCATCACTTTAATTAACACATTTATGATTAATGTGTACAGAATAATTGCAATATTTAATTGCGAAATAGAGATAAAGACAAAGGATTCCAATTAAAAGGACCTACCAACTATTTGGTCTTCCTTGGTCTTGATCTGACAAGGGAGATACTATAATTATCACTTATGTCTCCCATTGACGTGCTCTCATATTGTTGTTTTTTTCATAGTGTCTGCGAAAATTATTAACTTTCCTAGATAAGAGATTGTGTAGTACTCATTATCTCGTAATACAAGATTACTAATCCCTATGGTGTGGGTACTCCGATGAATCGCCTTGGCAGGTCAGTGTACCCGAAAACATGGGATATTTTTGAGTAACATGATTATTTAAGATCATGAAATACATGTACAACTATTATCTAGATATAATTATGCGACATCCAATATACGACAAATATCGTGGTACGAAACGACGGATACAAAATCCACAACAAATATGAGCGGTGAGCCAGGCAAACCAACCGTAACGTAATAAATACACATGGGGGATAAACAGATCTGCCATTACACCGGAAGAACCATGCAGAGCTAGATCAGGCTGTGCGGATGCCAAATGATGGATTTTCGTAGCATATGGCTCATACTGACTTTGCAAATACCGGGGTTAAACGAAAAAACATAAATGTGTTCCATCTTTCGTTTATCTTTAGAGAGTAAATTTATTGACTGACATTTCGATTGAAGAAGCATAACTATATATGACGTAACATTACTGTCTGCTCACTAGTTACCACTCGGTACATATAACACGTTAGATTTTTCTAACGGGAATCTTCCATCCGTAGGAGGTCAGCGTTACCGTGAATAAGACTGTGGTTTGTTTATTTATTTTGCGTATTGTCCGAAACTAGCACGAAAAATAACCCTAACGTCACACTGGTTACATAACTGTCTGTTTACTTACCACTAGGTAAATATAACGAGTTAAAGTTTGCTTACGAAAATCTTCCACCCATAAGAGGTCAGTCAGCGTTACCGTGGATAAGACTGTTATTTGTTTATTTATGTTGCTTAATGTCCGAAACTAGCACGTGATGTCAACGTTACGTCACTTGCATGGTTGACCTCGTTAGATATTACAGCTAAATTCACAATACTCTTTTGGGCAAAAGGTGAACCTTTTATATGAATATATATCTAATTCAATAAATAGTTTTAAATACTAGTCTTCAATACTAATAATAAAAAAAGCTATCCGCTTACGATAAACGTGGCGTTTGCCGGCGCCTGAACTCCGGAATTTTTGTTTCCAATTTGTATTTTACTGTTTTTACCCCCTCCCACCTTAATTGTGTCCTTGTTTCCATTTAAATGTATAATTGTACCCTTTGATCCAGATTCAACGGTCACCCCTTGTTTTCCGACAGGTTTGTTTAAACCTGTCCCACCCTTGCCAGAAGCGGAAGAGCTTTTTCCACCGGAAACACTACCGGGAGGGGCAACCTTCAAACCACTTCCGGTATTATTCAATGTCAAAGGGAGACCACTATCGAAAACCAAGGGCATGTTACCATGTCCCCCAATTTGAACGCTTCCCCCAAGACGTATCATGCTACGTTTCGGAACCACTGTTTGTTTTCCATGTAACAATAAGGGGCGGCCTTTCTTTGAAGCAATTTCAAGTCCTTTTCGTCTATTTGGAGTTCCTACTGCCTCTCCGGCTTCTATTTCCTCGAATTCCGTGTGGAGCAGAGTTCCGTTTCTGGTGGTGGCAATTCCTTTTAAAACATCGGCGCCTATTGTTATTGTTCCTCCAGGACCTCCAATAATTAAATCTCCCGTCGGCGTTTGCCCTTGAATCGTCAAGGAATTCGCGTCGAGGACAGACTTAACGGGCTTCACGCCACCAGAACGTGGGGAGTTAAACGTGGCGCTTGACGCAGATATCCCCGACGAAGAAGCACTTGCGAAACTTCTTGGAGCGGAACCCACTGCTGGCGATAATAATAGTTGACTTAACAATGTGGGCTGCCGAGACTGTTGAATAATTTGCAACCTCGGCTGCTGACTATTCTGCAAGCCGCCAAGGAAGGCAAGCCCTGATGGTAGTGATGGATGCTGTATGCCCAGTAAATCACCGATTGCCGGCCGAGTTTGCTGTTGCTGCACCCCGACGTCATTACTAATAAGAAGTCTTAACAAGCTAACGACCTCATTCAGGACCGCTCGTTGTTGTTGTTGACGTTGTTGTTGTATTCTTGGTTGTGCACGTGTAGATACCTGAGGCATAACGTTAAGGGAAATCGGACGGGATACCAGCCGTCTTTGTTGTCTCGGAACAACATTCTGTATTATTTGATTGGTTCTTCCGATACGTCTTTCAGGACGAAGTATGACAAGCCGCGTAGGTCCTCGTCGTCCTGGTACCCGTTGTTGTAGTATGTTTGCTAATGGTAATGTTGATAAGCGGTTACCAGCTCCCCGTACATTGGTATTATCAAATCTACCTGAAATAGAGAAACGAGGACAACATTTTAAAACTCAACACAAGAAAATCAACCACACATAATCGAAAGGTGCTTCGGGAAAATCAACCTTCATTGTAAATCCAAATCAATTTGCGAATCCTATGATTCGTCTTTTCTTTAAACAGGCACACACATCCAGAAGAAGCCGCTTCAAAGCCATAAAGTAAGCTTGAAATGAAAAAGTCTGGCTATGTTTAAACTGATCTAACTTACATTGATTGCGATACAAGCTTCAGCTCATATACATCGCACTTGCTTCTTGGAAACCTAATTAGTACTGGAAAAGTCCCATAGGGATCACGGAAGTCGAACTCGGTATCTTTGGTACGAGAGGCCGACTGTATAGCCCTGCACAATTGGTTGACCTAAACATGTGTATTGGTTATCATTGATGAACGCTTGATATTAAATACCATTCCCTATTGACCGCCTTGGTGGTGAAGTGGTAGAGCGTCCGCCTCTGGTGCGGAAGGTTGCGGGTTAGATCACCGACCAGGTCATACCAACTACTACAAAAATGTTAGTAATGGCTGCCATCTCTGGCGCTAAGGAGTTGCGGGGGTTAGCACTACGACTGACTGGCGGCTGTCAGGATAGATGGAATGAATGACTGAATGGTGTTTTAAGGCCCGTCGACAACTAAGGTCATTTTGGGCGCCAGATGGACCAGTAGGACTGATAACTTACCGAGGATATACCATGATAGCTGGAATATTGTTGAAAGCGGCGTAAAACACCAAACAATCAATCAAACATTCTCTAAGATTTGCTGTAATGGAGCCACGCTCAATTCCTTTGTTCTTTTTTTCAGTCAGTTCATATATCCGACATCTATAACTAGGTCCAAATCTAGGTCTAGTTAGATATAAGGAATTTGCATATATACCCGTGCAGTCTAATCTTACTAAATCATTGAAGGTTTGTATAAGCACATGTAAAACAGAATCAGTTTAGACCCTTTATCATGGATGCACAGATATACCTAATTGTTACGCTTATGTTGATCTTACAGAACACCGCTCATCTATAGGTTACAATACACCAAATAAATTCCTTCTTTGTTTCCATGTAAATCGACCAGTTTCAGCCCTCAATTGTCACACTTTCTAAGAACACCAGATACCATTGAAAGCTTTAAACCACTCTAAAGAAAATGGGGGATCATGCATTATGCAAGAAAGAATTCACCAGGCGAAAATGGTAACCGTCACAAATCGGCCCGGGTAAAACCGGGTTTAGCACCTTCCCTTTCACTTTCAAACAAGGTAAAAGTTAAAAGTGATCATTTCCAGTGCATTCATTACACATTTACAGTGGATTTAATGCATATATTCAATGCATTCTGGTAATGTATACACTCAAAGGCTTTTTAAGGGACTATTTAGATCAGCATGACAGCGGATGTATTTGGCGTAATTTGACCTATATACGTGTGAAATGAAAACAAAACTATGTTTTTGTTTGTATTCTCTATATTATGGCAAAAGAAAAACAATCATCCGCGAATGATAACAAAATGTCTTAGAACGTGTATCGTGGAAAACACAAGCGTCACGACAGATGGACGAGGTAAAGGGACGGACCATTATCGGTCATAAAAAATATCTTAAGGTAATTACTTTACAGTTAATAAAGTATTACTGCTTGGGACTATTTTCTGACCGCGAAAATCGGATCTTCTTTTTATGTTTCGTCATGTGATAAAACGAATCTAACATTCGTTGCCATTTCATGAAGTTTTATTAAACTCATCCAAGAATTGTTTTTATTAAGTTTGCCAAAGGCTTGCTTCTTTAACCCTTTCCCTCATATATTCACTTTCTGACGCCTCTGCAGCGGACGGCTTTTTGAAAACATAGTGACAAAAAAAGAAATTACACAAAACGCGCAATTTCTCCCTTTGACACAATGTTTTCCACTTTTAGTCATAGGTTATCTATTCAATTTTAGAGATTGTCTATGTTTTGACAAAATATGTTCAAAGTCGTCTGCTGCAGAATTGTCGTATGGGGGAAAGGGTTAACATCGTCTGCATCGATTGAGTCCGAAAGCGACTGTATACGGAAAAGGGATTATCCACCGAATAATGATCATGTAGAATAATAATTGTAATCACTTACTTAGTCTAACAGGAGATCGTTGTTGACCTGCAAAACTTCTCGCAGACGAACTCGCCCCGCCGCCTGCCCCGCCTGCGGACGAGAAGGCCATTGATGAAGCGCCACCTGCCGACGACGATGCTGATGAGGACGCGGATGATGAACGAAGTGGTGACTGCAAGACGAGACGATCTAATAGACCCGGTTGGCCCAAAAATCCGACGCCATTGCTCTGTAAAATATATTTAAAACTATGAATAAGACGGGATAAAAATAAGAATTTAACCTTATCCACATACGACAAATCTGCAGTAGACGACTGTGAGAAAACATCTGCAGAATAAAATGGAACAATCTCCTTAAATGACAGGGTTTGCTTAATATTTAACAAAGTTCAAAACATTGTGGCAAAAGGGTAAATTGTTAATTATGAGCAATTTCTGTCTCTGTCCAATGTATGCATAAGTCGCCTGCTACGGGGGCGTAAGAAAGCGTCTGTATGTGGAAACGGGCTAAACAAAAGGTTACAACTTAGGATAGACTTTGTTGTCATAAAGAATCCGACGCAAATGCAAAATATAAAATTACTTAAAATAAGATTAAAGCACTCGTTATATAATTATAGTAATTTAGATAGCAGTACAATAAGGGTACACGTTGTTGTCCGTAAGAATTTGTTAAAAGTTTAAATTAGAATTAGGCTATAATTAAAACAATTATATAATTTGTTGTCCTACAAATTAAGACCCAAACTGTTGGCTAAACTCAGAAATCCCAAAATTTGCAACGCTTTTTCTTTAGTTATTTCTGTCATGTTTTGTTTAACATTTCTTTTATGATTGTGTCACACTGCATGAAACAATCTATTGGGCACACATTGACTCATGCTCCTGTTGTGTGTGTGTTATAAACCATGTTGATGTTCCCTGATATATTATTATTTTGTATTATACCATTTGATATACGGAATAGTTATAGTTGAATATCTATCTTATTGTATAGGAATATATTAATTTACTATCGTCTAAGCCGTTTTCATCCATTCTGTAAATGGTCATTGAAACAAATCGATGTTTGCCAATAATGGATTGAATTGATTGGAATAATATTATTCCGTAAACAGAATGCATGTTTTTGTTTGTGTATTTAATCGAATTTTGGTAAGAATTGCAACACAATTGGATATTTTATCAATTCTACCAAACATTCTATCTGAAATATCAGAAAAACGCATGGTTGGTCAAACTATCATTGGACGCAATATGGTACATGCATATGCATTTATTTATTGGGGTTTTACGCCGTTTTCGACATTATTGCAGTGATATCAAGGCGACGGTTCATTTATTCATGCTCCCTGGGTAAACAAATCAATACTAGGCTAGGAAATATGTCTTGACCAAGGGCACACAACCATGACCGTCGCGCCGGGAGTCGGGATCAAAACAGGGCGCCCGGTTTCAATCTCCGACATTATCCACTCGACCACGGCGGATTCCAGCACATAGAAGTGAGGTCAGACCCCAAACCGTAAAGTGTGACCCTTGTGGTTAAACGCACATTCTCGCACATTCTCGCGAGAGTCTTCACTGTCCGTTACATCGAGGTACATGCTGACTAAGCCTCCTGAAGTAAGAGGACACTTAATAAGAGGTAAGAGGACACTTAATAAGAGGTAAGAGGTAAGAGGACACTTAATAAGAGGTAAGATGACACTTAATAAGAGGGCAACAACAGTCTGATCCCCGCTTGATAATAATATCAGGCTTAATGGAGTGGAACGATAGGAGTCAATGCGAACTCCAGTCTTTTCTTTTTTAAACGGACTTTTCCAGTTTTGAATTTATTTATTATAAGAACCCATAGCCAATTATAGGGTTATCAAGATACAGACGTTAAATTTATTAGTTGGTCCGTACTACATTGTAAGTTACCCGTACTACATTGCAAGTTACCCGTACTACATTGTAAGTTACTCGTACTACATTGTAAGTTACCCATTGTAAGTTACCAGTACTACATTGTAAGTTACCAGTAGTACAGTGTAAGTTACCAGTACTACATTGTAAGTTACCAGTATTACAGTGTAAGTTACCAGTACTACAGGCCCCATTTATGATGACACGCGCCAGTCAGTCGTTATGTTCATCCCGCAAACCTGAGCGCCATGGGGGGCGGCCATTACTACTATTGTGTAAGTACTTGGTATGCCCAGGACGCTCTCCCACTGCACCACCGAGAATGTCGAATACAACAATTAACTCTAGCAGGCAACGTCAATGTATGTCGCGGTCTGAACTTGTACACTGCATGTAAGCGACCAGGTTAGGTCAGTCGGTGGAGTACTTGCCCTCTTTAAAAGAGAGGTCTCGTGTTCGAGCCCCGGACTGGCTGTATGTTTTTCTCGTCTTGCGACATGTATAGATCATGGTCAGAGGGCGCGGATAAGCCGGTACTCCGCTTCTATACTAGAGACACGGCATTCACAAACACGGTTCCAGCAGACTAAGGGCTAAAATGCTTTGATCGTAGTACCTGTGCGTTTACCCCTTATGCACCCTGCGGAAATGTAACATGAGACCTTTTCATCTGACGCGACTCAAGTGGTAAGATGATGGTCAAAAGGTCAATGTCCAATGACTGTAATCTTATCAAGTAATGTTCATTCTCCATTTCTTTTCAAGTTTGAGTCGAATATTGATTAAACACCAGAGATAAATGGACATCTGATGGCCGGTTCAACTAGTTCATCTAACGGGTTTAATGTTTTGCTTTCTCTCACGCTGATCACAATTACATTTGTCATATCAGAAAATACCAATGGTCAAGCCAACGTCCTCTCGATTGTTAACCCACGTCGTTACAAACTAAGCTTTCTCGGTTCGACACCCTGGAATTGATGCTCTTTCAGTGTGCTTATGTGAGATCCAAACACCTTTCGCTGGATCGATTGATTGATTGATTGATTGATTGATTGATTGTTGATTGATTGGTTGGGGTTTAACACCGTTCAGATCAAACGTTCAGTCATATCACGGTGGTAAATGCACATTATCATATGTTTCCCGGTTTTCTCACACCAGGTCTCTCCTCACACATTTCCATATGTTTCCTGGCTTTCTCACACCAGGTCTCTCTTCACACATTTCCATATGTTTCCTGTCTTTTCTCACACCAGGTCTCTCTTCACACATTTCCATATGTTTCCTGGCTTTTCTCACACCAGATCTCTCTTCATACCTTTCCATATGTGTCCTGGCGTTCTCACACCAGATCTCTCCTCACACATTTCCATATGTTTCCTGGCTTTTCTCACACCATATCTCTCTTCACACCTTTCCATATGTTTCCTGGCTTTCTCACACCAGGTCTGTATTCACACCTTTCCATATGTTTCCTGGCTTTCTCACACCAGGTCTCTCTTCACACCTTTCCATATGTTTCCTGGCTTTCTCCCACCAGGTCTCTCTTCACACTTTTCCAAATGTTTTCTGGCTTTCTCACACAAGGTCTCTCCTCACACATTTCCAAGCATTTGACTGCTTTTCCAAATAGATTGGAAGGAAATAGAGATTCATCCATAATGTTGCATTGTCCGTTGGATGCAATGCAAAGCCTCGGTTTTAATATTTACGTAAGTTAGCCACACCGATATTTTACACATTGAGCTATGCTCAGAACGGGACCGAGTCACTACGTTCCAGTTGTCTATTCTACACGACCGATGAGGAATATATATGTCTTACCCACCTATAAGACGCATTTTAACGGTTCTGAAGCAGACGACTTTTGAAAACATCATGACAAAAGGAGAACTTGCTATATATAAAACGAGCAACTTCTTCTTTTGCCAAAATGTTTTCAACTTTTACTTTTCAGTAATTATACCTACAATTATAGACATTTCCAAAGTCGTCTGCTGTGGATGTGAGTATGTGTGAAAGGGTTAATTGTTGCAATGATTACAATTTAAGAATATTGGTCAAACAGTACATAATTAGCCATTTCCCATATACAGCTAGACGATGTCTGAAGCCTCCGCTGCAGATAACAACTCCTGAAAACAATTCGCCAAAAGAAGACATTGCTATAAACGAACAAGTTCTCCCTTTGCAACAATGTTTTCAATAATTAAACATTCTTTTATAGAGAGTTTCCATAGTTTTGCCTAGAAGCTTTCAAATTTGTCGGCCGCAGATTTACTATTTGTGGGAATGGTTTAACAATATATACCAGTCCCAATGATCACAATTTCGTCCTTCATAAAGAGAAGCTAAAGAGAAGTTGGTTTAAAGTCCAGTTAAATGGAGATACCAGTTTCACTACGTTGAACCAGGAAACAGCACAGGTGCAAAATCACGATATAAATCACCGATACTGACCAATGACAAACTGAAGCGTCGAAATATTAACCTGTCATCGGGTTATGGCTAAATTGATTGCGAAGATAATAACATTGTCATATCGTCACCGTCTCGCAATAAAATGCGTTTTTTATCACTTATCACGACTGCATATTGTGTTGTACAAGAGGGACACACTTTCAATGGTTTACACACTACTATTATTTTGAGCCCCCTCACTAAACAAATTGACCATCGCTATCCATTCGAGAACGTATTCTATTTTGAATAACCTAGTTCGAAATCTGATAAAATTTAACATATACTTACAATTTGTGCTCAAGTACCTGATTGGTTAGAAACACATTCGTTCTCAAATTGACCAATCAAAAGTCTTATTCTGGAGCATGGAGTTCATTTCCGAGCACTGAGAACGTGTTTAAGAGTTTAACTGTTACGGACCATGTTTTAACCACAAACTGACCATTAAAGAATGCAATTCTACTGTAATAATTGACTGATATATTGGCGTTTGACCTCGTTTTCAACATGTTTTAGTCATATCAAAGCGGCCAGTTCAATTTGAATTTCCTGGCTTGTCGACACCAATACTCAACACACCAATATTTACTAAGCAACTTGCTGCTTTTTCCACACAGACTGTTAGCACATTGGTGGATGACAGTGACTTTTGTCAAACGCCGGAAAGAATGTTGGCCGCGCTGGGGTCCAAACTCACAACCCCTAGATTGACAGCCCGCGTCGCTACCGACTGTGCTACCGGGGGCTCGGATACTCTCAAACAAACAAATGATAAGCAATATAAGCAGACGCCGTTAAACGGTATTATATAATATAATGATATAACACACTATTTCTGGAGCCCCAAACAAACATATGATCGACAAATATATGAACAACCGAAAACCCTATATTCAAGAAGTACCAGACACATGATCTACACAATATGCAGACGTTAACCCTTTCCCTCATATAGAGGCTTTTTGACGCCTATGCAGAAGACGGCTTTTTGAAAACATAGTGACAAAATAAGAAATTGCACAAAACGTGCAATTTCTCCTTTTGACACAATGTTTCCATAGGTTATCAATCTAATTATAGAGATTTTCGATGTTTTACTAAAATATGTTCAAAGTCGTCTACTGCAGAATTGTCGTATGAGGGAAAGG
>JAUELF010254138.1:0-11702 GCA_031471495.1 Clinocardium nuttallii
TCTCTCTCTCTCTCTCTCTCTCTCTCTCTCTCTCTCTCTCTCTCTCTCTCTCTCTCTATATATATATATATATATCTAAGTTGGATCTCAACGAGTTATATTTCTCTTACATATATGAAGTAATCTCCATATATATCCCCCCAATATTAGCATTTATATAGTTGCTTGTATACTACAACTCAGGTGATCGATTTAGGACATATTGATTGATTTTACAGAGTTTTACACGCCGATGACCTTTCTTTAACTAAAGCTTAGATAGGGTCATACATTTTGATAAAATAGTTTTACACGAAGTTGCCGGTCTTTAACATCTGCTTCGATAGCGTAATACATATGGATTGGCTGTTTGGAGTTTTACACGAAGTTGCCGGTTTTTAACTACCGCTTATAGCGTCACATATATAAATTGATTATTTGGAGAACTACACGACGATACATGTCTATAACTACAGCTTCGATAGGGTCATACATATTGATTGACTGTATAAAGTTTTACACGACGTTACATGTCATCGACTACAGCGTCGACAGCGTCGACAGCGTCATACAGTTGATTGATTGTTTGAGGCTTACATGTCGTTATATGTATTTGATTACAGTTCGATCAGGTCATACATCAGCCAGTGCAAATATGTACAAAGGAAGTGCCGGCAGCTTGATGTTGCTGACCTTTCCCATCATCATTTTATGTATCACTACTGGAGTGTGCGAATCGTGTCCGGATGGATGTGCAGGGGGATGTAAGGAGGCTAACTGTACATCATGCATTGTAGGAAGATGGGGCAATTCGTGCGAAAAGTCATGCCTTTCTCAAAATTGCTTAGCTAACGAGTGTCACAGGAGTTACGGGGACTGTGGACGAGGGTGCAATCCCGGTTTTGTATTATATGGATTATTTTGCACTTATAAATGTCGACATACATGTCGTACATGTGAGCTCAACCGACTATCGTTTCTTGATATACTATGTACCTCGTGTAATGGTGGATACACGGGATATCCACATTGCCAGTACAGCTGTGTAGGATGCATTGATACACTTTGTAATGCCACTGAAGTAAGCGGTCAATGCACACTAGGATGTATCGAAGGTTATTTCACAAACTCAGCCATGGACTACTCACGGAGATTTTATGACTTTAGAAAGGTTTCTTCTGTTGTTGAAATTTCTATTTGCAAAAGGTGCAAGGAAAACTGCAGCTCGTGTTCATCGTTGGAATATTGTACTTCCTGTATACCAGGGACCTATGGGCAATCATGCGAACACCAATGTGACCCGAACTGTAGAAACACTTCTTGCAACTCAACGTCTGGTATCTGCGACAATGGCTGTTCGTCGGGATATACTACGAATGGGACAACGTGTGAATCCTGTCCAATGTGTGATGACTGTAAAACAGATCCGTGCAAATCGTCTTGTTGCCAGGCAACAACCGCATCGATATGCTCCGCCAAGAACTGCGATGTGTGTAGCGAGATTGACCTTGACCTTTGTAAGGATTGTTTTGATGGTTACAGTGTCACGGGGAACGGGACATGTGAAAACGATTCTGGTTAGTTGAAGGATTATAGTGTAACGCCGTATTCATCAGTATATCACGGCTGCCAATTTACAATTTCGTGTCTTGGCTCTTTTACCATGCCTTTTTGTATTTGCGTATAGCAAAATGAGAAATAAAAAAGGTGGCTTTAATTATAACATTTCGATATATTTAATGGCATTTTGTAAGGTATGTGCGGTCGATCTAACCGTCAGTATTGCTCTGATGAAATTGCATTGAATCGACACGGTGTCTGTCCATAGTTCTTCTTGATCGATAGCTTGTCAGCAAAGCAGTACTTGAGTATTTGGAAAGTCGTTTAAAGCCTTTCCTACATACAGCAAATATGCAGGAGACTTTGAAAACATCTCGTAAAATCATATGGAGATTCTCTATAAATAAAGGGATAATAATTGATTAAAGCTAAACACATTGTAATAAAGGACAACTTTCTCATCATGAGCATTTTCTTATTTTTCCATATTTTTTATAAAAGGTCCTCTCCTGCCTATGTGGGAAAGGGATGAAAAAAGAGATACAGACATGTATGCCACCTGATTATACTCTTCACTGAAACGACCGTGGGTTGACTTAATTTAAAACACTAGTCCTGAAAGTTGTTTGTACCACGTATTTAAACTGAGTGTTTCTTTACAACCAATTACAGGCCTTCTTACATCTGGTTCATCTAAGGGAGACGACGATGGCATTGTAATCGGTGTTGCGATTAGTGCTTCCGTATTTGTATTAATCCTTGTTACTGGGCTGGTGGTAGCGATATTTTTCATCAAGAGGAAAAGGTAGCGTACAATTTTTGACGTAAGACCATGTCATTCAATTCATGTAAACGTTTAAAGTGTTTGCTTATATGGTCTTATTTGTGTGTATGGTGTTTTAACATTACACGGTATTTCAGACATATGATCGCGTTTCCTTGGTAAATTATCAGTACTGCTTGAAAGTGTATCCTGACACCAGTGCATCCGTCGTCATACTTTCCCTGTAACCCAGAGAGCCGAGGATGGAAGTATTAAGCGTATTTGGTATGACGCGACCATGGTTCGAACCCTGGTCGCCGCCCTCGATGCGCTTCGCTCCACGAAGTACACATCAGAGGCGAGTGATCGCCGGATTATACTAAATAAAGCGATGTATGATCATATTCGTAATTCATTCATAATGAAAAGTTGAGTCCGAAAAGATAACAAGTGATAACATCATATAAAAGAAAATCGATACGAATGACTTCCCTCCCTGGCGCTCAATGCTGCCATTATAACAGTACGACTAATGCCTCCGTGTCAGGATAATTAAACGCGGTACATATACGACTGGTTATTGACCTCGGTCACATCATGTTATAACCGACATACGGTCGCTTACGGCGTACACCAGCATTCTAACTAAACAAGTTGTTACCATATATTGCTTTGTTAAGACAATGGAGTGAAGTTGATCATGTGTTAAAAATACGTAGTTGCAGAAACTCATCTTTGAAAATAATATTTTTCAGATTAAGACAGGAATCTCGAAACCAGACAGAGACAGGTATTTAACTAACTCGACCAAATCTCATAACTCGACTATATCTCATACCTCGACCATTTCTCATAACTGGAACATGTGTTAACTCGAACATGAGATAACTCGACCATTTCTCATAACTGGAACATGTTAAAATTCGACAATATCTAAACTCGAAAGTGTATTATCTTGAAAGTATCTCAAAACTAAAACATTTGCTATCTCGACCATATCTCAAAAGTCGAACATGTGATTCGTCAACCATATTTTAAAAGTTGAACGTGTGTTAAGTCGAATATATCGCATAGCTCGAACATGTGATAAGTCGACCATATCTCAGAACTCGAACATGTCATAAACAATCATATCTCGGAACTCGATCGTTTGTTAATTCGAATGTATCGGATATCTCGAATATTTGATAACTCGATCATATCTCATAACTTGAACATGTTGTAAGTCGAATGTATCGGATAACTGGAACGTGTGATAACACGACCATATCCCGAAACTCGAGTGCGGGTTAAGTCGAATGTACCGCATAATTCGAACATATGATAACTCGACCATATCTAATAACTCGAACCTATAATAACTCTATCAAATATCGAAATACAAATTTGTATTAAGTCGATTGTATCACATAACTCGAACATGTGACAACTCGACCATATCGCATGATTCGAACCTTTTGCTGACATGTTTTTTTTTTTTAAAAGAGCAACAAAACTACTGCCGTGCCATTTTCTTGATATTATTTCATTAGTGGCATGTCATTAATAAAACGCGCAATGTTAAAGGAAATGTTAACTACAAGGTGACAATACATACATGAATAGAGCAGACATTGGTGATCCTTTTTCCACCTCCAGATACATCTTAAACACAACTTCTACAGGCTACATTTTAAAACATTGTTGACAAAAGTAGAAATTGATGAGAATGAAGAATAATTTCTAATTTTGTCAGATTAATGCAACTGTACTCAATAATTAGCCTTTCATATGTTTTCCTTTATGTTTTTACAGTACTCTGTTGCAGAATTGTGTTGTATCGGAAAAGGGTACATATTACCATAACATATATTATAAGACATTTCTTTACAATCTATTGATACAAATATCATGTTTTTCGAAAACAATTTAGACTTGCGTTAGCTCGAACATCTGATGACTCGAAAAAATCATTAGACACATACAAATTATATCTGAAACGGATCTGTTTTATCTCAACGATGTTATCTCTGCAGTGGAAATGTGGGAAAAGTCATAAGCAACACTTATATGTGTGTGAGCTGCAGCTGTTTAAGGTTAAATAATATTATTTAGGGTCCGTTCTGTTCTGTTGCAGGAGAACACGTTTATCTCAACGATGTGGTGCACGGAAGTTCCCGGAACACTGACGGAAACTCCCAGAACATTGGCGGAAATTCCGGGAACATTAGCGGTGAATCCCGATCGGAAATAAATACGACATCAACAAACAATGACGACATAGATCAACATGAATATGAATACGTTGAGAATCCAGGTTAAGCATGTTTTTTGTTTGTTTATTGTTATCGGGGATGGGGGTGGGGGAGGGGCGGATTTGAAGTCAATTTCGATATATGTCCAGTCCAACAACTTACTAAACGCGGCCTGCCACATAATACTGCTATAAAACTGCCACATAATAATGCCACATAATACTGCTATAAAACTGCCACATAATACTGCTATAAAACTACCACATAATACTGCTCATAATACTGCTATAAAACTACCACATAATACTGCTATAAAACTGTCACATAATACTGCTATAAAACTACCACATAATACTGCTATAAAACTGTCACATAATACTGCTAAAAAACTACCACATAATACTGCTATAAAACTACCACATAATACTGCTATAAAACTGCCACATAATACTGCTATAAAACTACCACATAATACTGCTATAAAACTACCACATAATACTGCTATAAAACTACCACATACTACTGCTTGCTATAAAACTACCACATAATACTGCTATAAAACTACCACATAATACTGCTATAAAACTGGGAAAAGGCAAATATGTCATAATAATTTTTATTGCACTCCACTTTCATTGATATAAATTTACCCTTTCAAGCCGAGATGGTTTGAAAGTTGTAACCTTCAAATATGTTTTTTAATTGGGAAAGAGTTGGAAAAGATTATTTATAAGTGGTATTCCATTGGTCCTTTATGTCCGTTTCTTAACCGTTTCCGAAATATAGACTTGTTGACGCATTTTAGCGCATCTCAACAAGGCGACTGATAGATGCATTTAACCTTTTAATATCCAACATGTTATAGAAGCAAGCATTTAACCCTTTTGACATCCAACATATATATGTATATACATGTATATATGCATTTAACCCTTACATATATCCAACATATATATGCATTTAAACCTTTAATATACAAAATATAGATCCGTTTTAAGACTTTAATATTCACCCTTTGATATACAAAATTTATCATTTCTGTAAACCTGTATCCTTTTGGATCCTTTAGTAAGAATGCAGCACAAACCTCCTGCTCTGGTTGGTTATCAGTTATCACCCTTTTCCTTATATAGAGACTTTCGGACGCCTTTGAAGCAGACGTCTTTTAAAAACATGGTGACAAAAGAAGATATTGCTCATTTTAAGCAATTTCTTCTTTTGTCACAATGTTTTTAAAAGACGTTTTCAACTCTTTTTATTGGAGATTTTTCGAATTTTTGTATATATGGTCATCTGTCGATTTGCTGTATGTGGGAAAGGGGAACCCCATGTCTTGCAAAAAAATGAAATTAGATGTACCTCTAATAACTTTTAAAAAATATTGAAGACAAAATTCATCAAACAAACATACCTTCAGTCTTGACCTCTACTTCTGATGCTCCATCACCATGGAAACTATTGCTTGGAAATGCCCTGGACATGTTCTCAATATAAACTTGATTTTCCCCATCCGTCTCGTTTTCCAAACCTGGCTCAGTTTTAACAAGTGCATTCATTTCATTAATGGTGCCCTGCTTGTACCCGTCCCCAGTCTGACTGTATACTGGTTCCAGGTTTTGTGGGTAGCTATGATTATACTGGGAGATTCGCTGGGTTTGTAGACTTCGGGGCGTGCTCTTTCTCGGGGCCTTTCTTGCTGTGACATTCGTGCTATAGGGAGTCAGCCTAGGTCTGCGACCGAGAGGACCTTTCTTCCTGACCGTACTGGCTGCGGCCATTTGTGTTTTATGCAACATTTGGTTTCCTGTAGAGTAAAATAAAGTGTTTGTTATTACAATATCATCCCCAATGAAAGACCATTTTGAACTTATGAGACACCTTTGTCCCGAACACAATTTTACTTACTGAGTCCCAACTTTTTGCAATTCACCTGGGAGACAGGCTTTCGGTACAATTGTTTAACCCTTTTATAGAGGCATTTGACTCGTCTGCAGCAGACGACTTTTGAAAATATCATGACAAAAGGAGAAAGTGCTCAAAACAAGTAATTTGTCCTTTTGACACAATGTTTTCAACTTTTATCAGTAATTGTATAGCTACACTTATAGAGATTTTCCTTATTTTTAAGTAAACATTCTTTTAAAGTCGTCTGCTGCAGATTTGCTGTATGTGGACAAGGGTTAACTAGCAGGTGGCTTACCATCTGGGCATATCAGAACAGAACCCATTGTCACCACTGGGATTTGGCCTTAACCACATGGCTAGGGGGATTGGCTTATTGAGCTAGTGCATGAGAAAAACATTTCTGAACAGTGAAACTTCAGATCATCTGACTCCTGTCAAACTTTTTGCAATTCACCGGGGAGACAGACTATCAGTACCATTGTTAATCTAGCTGGTGGCTAACCATCCGGCCATATCAAAACGGAATCACTTGGATTTGGACTTAACCCTTTCCCACTTGCAGACGCATTTGCAGCAGACGACTTTTGAAAACATGTTGGCAAAAGGAGAAATTGCCCATGATGAGCAATTTTCCCTTTTGCCAAAATGTTTTCATCTGTATTTAATGATTAAACTCTAATTTAAGGGGATATTTCACATTTTTGACAATATGTTTTCAAAGTCGCCTGCTGCAGAATTGTCATATATATGTGAGAAAGAATTAACCGATAGACTAGCAGGATTGGCACTAATGAGCTAGTGCATGGGAAAAAGGTACAAGCCAGCATTTCTGAACAGTGCAAGTTCAGATCATCTGACTCCTGTCAACCTGTTCTGTCAGAATCTACTAAAGAGTAAAGTTGACAGAAGCTTCAAACAAACTTGAGAAATGTGTGAACAGTGTACATCTTGATCGGACTGTTTTGAAAAGAAAAATTATTGTCCAATTTCAGTCCTATATTATCAGTGGTGTAGAAAGTAGCCGGGAGTAAAAAGGTCTAACGGTTTAAACCCAATAGGTAACAAGGGGCAAACCGAAAAAGTAGCCAGGTGAGGATGCTTAAATACCAGGGTGATTTTACCACCTTCCTCCCCATTTCTACACCCCTGATAATCATCTAAAATTCAGAAATCTGCAGCGGTTTTTTTTTAAAACACAAATATAATTTACAAATGCCTATTTTAGATTAGCATTCAAAGTTTCCGAAGTGTAATTAGAGAGATATTGGTGAGTAAAGGCGAGTCTAGTGTTGTGACTTACTCTTGAGACAAAATCCCAGGAACTGCGATTTGATTTCATCATGACTGTCGAGGAACACTTTACCAAAATCAGATCCAAGGTGAGTCAGGGAACCATCATCCAGACTGGCTGTTACGATCACCGTTTCCTCTCCTGTTTGTTTGGACAGCTGTTCCACCTAAGTAACATAAACAAAGTAAAATATATATATTTTACAAGTGGCTATTGCTGTTAGTAAAAAAAAAGTTAATAAATCTTTTAGACTTTTAGATTTCTATTTGACCCTTTCCCATACGGTCCAAAATTCACATAGAAGTCAAATCCCTTAAGTAATGGTTGTATATACAGGGTAGATAAAAAGAGCTGCAGATTAGTTCAATTGTATCCAGTTTCAAGATATCACAATTTTATTCTTATCTAGGTCTTTGATTACTTACCAAGGTCTGTATTTGAGTTTTAAGAACAGCTTTCAATATGGCCTTGTATCCTGGTATTTCTTTAAACACTTCAATATCTGGCATCTGCATCGTGATGGCTTCTGATGGTGGTATTATCTATTTATTCAACATCTGAAAGCCTTTCTGCATTTGTATTGGTGTATGTCACTATGTCTAGTTTGTGATTGGCTGTAGACCTACATTAGAAATAAGCATCAACATTATATATTAAGGCACATTTTGCATGTTCTAGAATCCTTATTTTACCTTATAATCCTAAGTTGTTGGTACTCAAAAGAATCAGTGGGACTATTCTCTTGAGTACACACAACATAGGGTTTGGTTTAGAACTTAAGAGAGAGATATTACGAGGAAATGACCTGTTTACTGATTACCTATGTTAAAATGAGATTTGAATTACAGAATACAGAATACACAAATATTTTATTTGTAAATATAGGCCTCAGGCCCATAATACAGCATACAACATTTTTTTCTTGAAGCTACATGTTTGACATGCAATATATACATGTACATGTGGGTACATGACTTCATCATTCTCACAAATGATGTGGTCAAGATTTACGGCAATGTTTTATTTGTAAATAAGTGAAGTGATCTTAACCCTGATTTGTACGACATCTTAAAATCTTTATGACAGAAATATAGACGCATCAAATGTCGTGAGATTTGAATGGTATAAATACGTCAATTTCATTGAGTGTGAAATCGATTTCAGTTGCAAGGTGGATTCCAGTGAATCCCGCTCAAAGTGCAGAAGATAGTTTATGTTTACCTAGACCACGGTTAACTTGCCAAGTCCAAGTCTCACTGCGTACAACTCAAACATTTCACGCTCAAATCTCATCTAATGACATGAACAATATATTACGGGTAAACAAATCGACGGCGAAGCCGGCTATGTTTCCCGCCAATAGGTAATGTATATGAACTTTGCAAAACTTTGCTATACCGTCTTTCCAAATTTGTGTCCAGAGTGGATTTTTCCTACGTTTTGATTGGATGAAAAGAAAAAATCGGAAAAAAAAAAATATTAAATATGATAATACGTACTTGATAAAGGAACGAGCACAAGTAATTTTATGTGAGATAATTCGCGTTTAATAACACTCGTCGTCTATTTCTAAAACGAGTTCAAATAAAAACTCATAAGTTTTTTTTTGACTTTCCAAAAGTTACAAATCAAAACTCCTGTAATATGACGTCATTTCTATTAGTGTAACGCAAATGAATTATGATGAATAAATAACCAAACCGAAAAACGACAGTTTTAGGTTGAATTTTAAGTTTCTAGCTGATTCCGATTTTTGCTGGTGCGAGATCTACAGAAATGTGTAGTGAAAATGGCGATTTTTCGGGTTTTAACCTTAAAAATCTCTGAAACTAGATTTTTCCCAGATACAACGAAATGCTCAGAGTTAGATCGCATTGAGTTCTATAAGTGTGAGGAATTTTAGCGAAATTCTTCGAAAAGAAAATGTCGATTTTTCGGGTTTTAACCATAAAAGTCTCTGAAACTAGATTTTTCCCAGATACAACGAAATGCCCAGAGTTAGATCGCATTGAGTTAGTTCTATAAGTGTGAGGAATTTCAGCGAAATTCTTCGAAAAGTATTCTTTGTCCCCAGATCGCTGAATTTTCGGACACATTGTGACACAATAGCCGTATAGACATTTGTTCCGTAGAACAGAATAGAATGATTCTGCTCCACTACACTCATTCTATATCGGTAGGACTCGTAATTGATGTAAATAACTGATCGTGCTGCAAGCAAGGGGCTAACTGCAGTTCATAGGGAATTAATAAATAAATGTTTACCCAAAATAGGTAGCACCTATACTCATATTATTTTTGCTGCAAACATATGTAGCCAAGGTTAATGTATAAGGGGACACTTATACTGCCTTGCTATTGAGCTAGCTTTTATAGCGACATGGTAGAGCGTTCGCCTTTGGACTGAAAGGTCCAAGCCCTGATCAGGTCGGATCTTTTAGGACTGTTACAATGGCGCCCAACTTGGGGCTACATACGAAAAACCTCGAGAACGTTTCACAACATTCTCAGTCTCCGGAAATTTGAAGACGAATTTGGTTTAAGGAGGGGGTATATGTAGCCAAGGTTTATGTATAATAGGAGGACAATTATACTGCCTTGCTATAGAGCTAATTTTTATAGAGTGTTCGCCTTCGGACTGAAAGGTCCAAGGTTCGAGCCCTGATCAGGTCGGATCTTTTAGGACTGTTACACATACACATGTCCCCTTTCCCTCATACGACAATTTTGCAGCAGACGACTTCGTTTTTATCAAAAAGTGGAAAATCTCTATAATTGAATCTATAACCTATGACAAAAAGTGGAAAACATTCAATTAAAGAGATTTTCCATTTTTTGACAAAATAAGCTTAAAGTTGTCTGCTGCAGAATTGCCATATGAGGGAAAGGGTTAAGGAAAAGAAGCGAGTCGACTCAAATCCAATGCTAGGAACATTGGACCACTAACTTAGTGTAACAATAACATTATTTTATCATTTTTATTGTTTCTTTTTGGATTCAGGGTCGAAACAATGACGGTCCGAGCTCGCCCTTTATCCAACCATTACGCTACACGTTGAGTCTAGCTTGTTATGCGATTTTTCAAATCAAACAACAAGAAATGAGCTAGAAAATAACATTACTCTTTACATGATCAAACGATTAAAATGCAATAAACTTACAAGAAATGTTTTGCTTTGTTTGTAGCTATTTTTTTGATTGACAGAAGCACGCATCGGATCTCCAAGCCTGAAGAGTTCTTTAAAAAAAAAATGACTTAATTATCTCCCTTTTTTATTCAAAATTCAGCCCCAAACGATGCGAACGAATTTACTGTATTGCCAACCTGCGTATTGATTGATTGACTGATTAGTCTAACGTCCCTGGTCTAACCTGCAATGTGAGATACAGGCGAAAGGCTAACCAGACTCTTCAACGTCCACATATGAGCCTTCCCACGAGAAAACGAACAGTGTTGACTCTGGGTAAAGTATCGATCCGGATAGTTCGGGAGAACTCGTGGAACTGCAAACTCATCGTACTAATAATATAGAGTAACCATTAGGATAACTCGTCGACTTAAGGATTATATAGTACTTTACAATCTATATCGATATGAAGGTGTTAGTGTTAATGAGCAATTAACAAGATGTATGATTAAAGCCGACTGTCCATAAATTTCTTGAATAATTTTCCCCCAGAAAACACACTAAGAAGTATGCCGACAATCATCCACAAAGCACGAATGAATTTCAATATAATTACAAGTATTTGTTATAAACAATAGAATTATAAGTATTTATTACAAACCAACATCTTATTGTTAAATTAATGCTTTTAACATATATTTAACTTCAAAGTTACTATAATCGATAATTATCCTTACTAAGTATATAGTACTATATAATCCTTAGGTCGACGAGTTATCCTAATGGTTACTCTATATTACTAGTACGACGAGTTTGTAGTTCGACGAGTTCTCCTGCACCCG
>JAUELF010254149.1:0-11702 GCA_031471495.1 Clinocardium nuttallii
GTTTTGTGCAATTTCTTCTTTTGTCACTATGTTTTCAAAAATCTGTCTGCTGCCGAGGCGTCAGAAAGCGTCTATATCAGGGAAAGGGATAACAAAACTGTTTGGTTTTGCAGGTGCCCAGTCGTTTTATCTAAAACACACAGATGACATAATCTGTTTGGCCGTCAACCAGCATCCGAAATTCAAAAACATAATTGCCACTGGACAGATAGGAAACCCACCAAGTGTTCATATATGGGATGCTATCACAAAGGAAACAGTTTCCATACTAAAGGGAGAGTACTCTAAGAAGGGTGTTTGCTCTGTGGATTTCTCTTGCACAGGGAAATACATTGTTACAGTGGGTTTGGAGCATAATATTACTATTTGGAGGTGGCAGGAAGGTTGGTTATGTTGACTCATTTCTATTCAATAATTATACTTTCAGTTATAGAGATTATTTATACTTTCCTTAAGTATTCTATATCATAATTGATAATGTTGATGCAGATTAACCATTTACTTGAAATATTATTTCCCATCAGAATCTCCTATGCCCACAATGCTACTTTTAACTCTGTATTGAATCATAGATACTATTTTCTATAACATATGCTTTTGTGTCATTTATTTTTAAGATGGAGAGCTTTTGAAATATATGAGGGAAATAATTTATATGAACCCTTAATCTGTGTATGTTTGGTTTCAATGCTTTGTTAAAGTTTTTGCAAACTTACTACTAGTATTTATTAGTCGCCAAGGAACCATGGATAAAAGTAATGTCACCATTATTATATTATACTGATATAAGTGGAATACTGTTGGATCGCTCTGGTCTGTATTGCTAACAGATGCTTTTGAACCTCATGTTCAGCAAAAATAGTACACATATACAACTTACTATTTCCAACATGCAGACATATTTAAACAAAATTGTATGTGGGAAACAGGTAATTCATGTTCAGCAGATATGGGGTACAAAAATATATAACAGTTGTTTTATTTCTTCAGGCTCCGCTCTGGCGACGGCTCTTGGACACAACCAGAGGATCTTTAGAGCCGAGTTTAGACCAGACTCAGACTCTCAGTTTGTGACTGTTGGTGTAAAACATGTTAAATTCTGGACTGTAGCAGGTAACCAGATAGTGGGAAAGCGAGGTATATTGACAGATGCAGGAACAGGAACCGATATCAAGAAATTACACACCATGTTGTCTATTGCTTTTGGTGCAGTAAGTGTTGTCTTTACTATGATAGTTGTCCACCTTTACTTTACAGCAAATATTTTTATGTCTACAGGGTTTTTACACATGTGTATTTTTTGTTAAAACACTTTAATAACATCAAAATGTTTCATCTTGTGACCTTAACCTTGACCTGTGACTTACATAAAAAAACGACACCAATTTTCTTACTGAATGGGGCATGGTGTTTTGCAAGTTTATTTTTAATGTCTGTGCAGTACATCAAAATAAATATTGATGTCTGCTATATACATTGTTAATTCGAGACAGTAGGCTTTACCCATTTCCAACATACAACAAATTAGCAGCAGACGAATTTGAAACCATAGACACAAAATTACAGTAAAGTTTTATTCTTGAAAAGAGTTGATAAACATTATAATCAATTTCTCCTTTTGCCACAATGTTTTCAAAGGAATTCTGTTGCAGAGGCATCAAAATGCATCTTTATGTGGGAAAAGGTTAAAGTGATGGATTTTTTTTCTTGGTCAAAACCATATGATATATTGTTCAGCCATTTTGACCCGAATGCACTCTATTATGTATATAGACATTCGATAACTTTCTGTATTTTTAGAGAAAAATAAGATTTAATATGAATAAATAAAGTAAGCCATCTGTTTGTATAAAATTAGGGGCGAAATATCAATTGTTCAAATAGAATACCATATTTCTATGGCTTGCCACATAATTTTTACATATTTTTGTCAGAATAATTTGACGTATACTGGTGCGATGAGTGGAGATGTGTATGTGTGGAAGGAAACAACATTGACTAGGCTTGTACAGAAGGCTCATAGTGGACCCGTCTTCTCCATGTTCACCACACTCAAAGATGGACTCATTGTTACTGGCGGGAAAGAAATGCCGTATGTGTTAGCCATTTCCCACATTCAACAAATCTGCAGCAGACAACTTTGAAATTATTTTGGCAAAAATGTCAAAATTCCATGTAAATGAGAGTTTAATAATTGATTAGAGATGAAAACATTGCGGCAAAAGCGGAAATTGCTCAGAATGAGCAATTTCTACTTTTGCCATAATTTTTTCAAAATTCATCTGCTGCATATTTGAGAGAAAGCATCTATTGGTAGGAAAGGCTTTAAAATATTACAGATTCCTAGAAATTAGTGTTATCTACATGTACAAAACTTCTGGTCTTTTAAACATGTTTTACCCCAATGATATTCTTTTAATAGTTGTACTTTATGATCATATTTCATATCGTGGTTTTAAACTGCAGGAAGAAAGTGAAAAATAAAAGAAACATTAAACAAATTCCTGGATAGAGACCTCTTTTGAAAACTTTGTAGGAAATTCTTAATAAATGGGCAATACAATTTTTCCGTCATGTCAAAAAGTAATACTTTAATGTATCTTCTGCTTGGCGGTGTGGAACATGAAGATCACTTCTGTTGTCTTTGTATTTTGTTGAATAAGTTCAACCAGATAATGCTTGACTTTTTCAGAGCTAAAGAGAATGGTCCTATCAAACTGTGGGATCAAGAGATGAAGCGTTGCAGGGCATTCCCACTTCATGAACACGGCTCTAAAGCAGATGTAGTTAAATCTGTCTGCAGAATAAAGGTAGTGTTTCATCATTTTATTGAATTTTACAATGAACACACCTCTAAATAGATGTGGTTAAATCTGTCTGCAGAATAAAGGTTGTTTTGAGCAATTTCTTCTTTGATCACGATGATTTCAAAAGTCGTCTGCTGCAGAGGCGTCAGAAAGCGTCTACATTTTGGAAAGGCTTAAAAGATGTTTTACAAAGGCATGGTGGAATCCTTTTAACTTATCATTAAATTACCTGTTACAATTACCAGTTACATGACTATTTAAGGGAAAATGCATGAGACGTTCCTCACTTCTTTATAATGATAATCTTATGAATATTCATGTATCATTGAAAATGAGGCTAAGGTTGCTTATGTATATACATGTACTTTGAGCATATTCACCTAGTTAATTTGGAGGTGAAAGTTGATAAATGATGATTGAATTTTTACTCAATTAACACTGCCTAATCTCTAACTTTGAGGCAGATAGAATAACATTAAGTGATGCAAGCTGTCTCTATGTGTTGTGGTTAGCATGTCTGGAGTTTGATCCCCAGTCAAGTCATATAAAATACTTTTAAATTGGTTGTTACGGGTTCCCTTTTTTGCGATCAGAGTTGCAGGGATAGCATAAGGACCATGGCAATGTGTCTGGATAAAAAATATGTATAATATTGGTAATTTACCAGGGAATGCCTTTATATAACTGAAATTCTGTTGAAAGCATTTTACACTATTTAAACAAATTTATGATGAAAAGATAAAGAGTATCAATGATTGCAATATACAATTTACCTGTTATTTTATATGATTGATATTTTGAGAGCTGTCTATTTCATAAACATCTGAAGAAATGTAGATTCTGGAAAAATAGTTTGAGCAATTATTCATTTTCTAACATCATTTTTATTAGGGATAAACTTATATTATACTCATTTTTTTTTAATTAGGGCAAAGTCCTGGTGGGTACAAAAGACAATGATATTATAGAAGTAGGAGAGAAGAATGGAGCGTTACGTGTCCTTGTTGGAGGTCATGCTGAGGGCGAAGTTTGGGGCTTGGATAGACACCCTACACTACCACAGTTTATCACTGCCAGTTATGATGGTACAGTCAGGATCTGGGATATTGCAGGGAAAGTAAGTGTTGCTTCCAAATGATTTAACAAGGACACACTCTCAAGGTGTTTGGTCTAAATACTCCGGTTGCAAAAAGTAAAATATACATTTACAAAACATTAACAATTTCAATAGTTGTCTGCTTTTGACAGATGGTTCAAAAAATGTCCATAAGTTGGTAAGAGTACAGCATGTGATTGATAGTAATATTCAACTTGTAAAACTATTATAGTAAGTTTGTGTTCAACTCTAAACAATAATCTATCCATACCCATACCACTTTCCCTTGATGACAATATTTCAGTTAGATAGGTTTTAAAAAAGTGTCACTGGGAGACATATATCTCTTTGTACAGATAATCAAATAGTTGGGGGCACAGTGATTTATGAACACTTCTTGTGTCATCCTGTGTAACATTGTAGGCACTTAGGGATTACTTATCTGTCTGTCTGTTTGTCCATCAGACTTTTTTGTCAGACTTTCAATGAGCAGGTGACACACATGCTTCCTGGAGCACTCCATTCTAGTCTAGTTTAATAGTACGCCATCAATTATGTTAATGATATATTATTTTTACTCAATTATTTTCAAAGCATATAACAGTAAAAAATTCATATCAGGTAATGTGATAACTCTTTTTTCAGTCGCTAGTAGCCAAACTAAATGTAGGACAAGCCAGGTCCGCTGCATTCAGTAATGATGGTGAAATGATAGCTGTTGGTCTTAAGAACGGAGAATTTATAGTACTGGTGACTACTGGTCTGAAAGTATGGGGGAGACGAAGGGATAGAGCAGGGTCAATCAATGACTTAAGGTCTGTTATTAGATTTACTTAATTATCAACTCTTTCCCAACTATAGACACAATTTGACGCATCTGCAGTCAGTTCAAAGATTGAGATGGTTTATTACAACCGTTTGCCTGATATGATTTTCTTAGGTGACATCTACTTTGAAAACATCTCGTGTAAACAAATTGTAAACAAAAAATTCCAAAGTATAATTTCAAAATAGAATTGGAAACATTGTGGGAAAAGGTGAAATTGCTTATCTGGTAAAGCCTATTTTGTAACTTTCATGAAATATGAATTAAAAAGAATGATGAAGACTAAAGTATGACTTTTTCTAACAGATTTAGTCCTGACGGAAAATACCTTGCTGTTGGATCAGAAGATTGTTGTGTTGATTTCTATGATTTAAGTAAAGGGTCATCACTTAATAGAGCAGGATATTGTAAAGACATTCCAAGTTTTGTGATTCAACTGGATTTCTCAGCTGACAGTCATTATATAAGGGTAGGTATAGATTATTACAGATATTGAGACAGTTGTGTGAGTGTGTTGCTTAGCCCTTTCCAACATACAACAAATCTGCAGCAGACAATTCGGAAAAAATAAATGAACAAAAGATAAAATCTCCATAAATAAAAGTTTAATTATTAAATAGAGTTGAAAACATTGTGGCAAAGAGAGAAATTGCTCATGATGACCAATTACTCCATTTGCCACAGTGATTTCAAAAGTTGTTTGCTGCAGATGCATCAGAAATGTAGGAAAGTGGTAGAGCAGTCGCCACATGATTCAAAGTTCCCAGGTTTAATTCCCATAAGAGCACAGTCCAAATTTAACTAATTAATTATCCAGGAAGCAGATATCAAGAGTATCAATGTGAGATTTAGCCAACATACAACAATTTTGCAACAGACAGCTTTGATAACATCTTTGCAGAAATGTTAAAAATCTCTATAAATGTAAGTGTAATTATCAAATGGAGTTGAATTCATTGTGTCAATAGGAGAAATTGCTCTTTTGGAGCAATTTCTCCTTTTGTCACGTTGATTTCAATTGTCTGCTTCAGAGGCGTCAAAAGGCGTCTGTATATAAAAAAAAGGGTAAATTAGTTAATAAACAAATTTCTCTATAAATGTCAGATGTCTTAGATATGCACTGTGATTACAGGTGATAATGTTTGCTTAACCCTTTCCCTCATACGACAATTCTGCAGCAGACGACTTTGAACGTATTTTGTCAAAACATAGAAAATTTCCATAATTTAATGGATAAGCTATGACAAAAAGTGGAAAACATTGTGGCAAAAGGAGAAATTGCACGTTTTGTGCAATTTCTTCTTTTGTTATGTTTTCAAAAAGCCGTCTGCTGCAGAGGCGTCAGAAAGCGTCTATATGGGGGAAAGGGTTAAGATATTGTATTTAAACTCTGGTATGGACAGATTTGGTTATGCTACAGATAATACATATTTTGTTCAAAAAGGTTCAAAGAGACGGTCAACATTTCATATTTGTTGATAGTTGATGATTGGCATATGACCCATTCTCCAGATGTTATATTCTTGGGTTGTCTGCTGTAATCATGGAGAGAAAAATCCTTACATCTGAAAAGTCAGAAGTTTGATTTGATAGAGAGATGAAATCGTTCTGGGAAAAGGAGAAATGACAACAATGCTTATAAAAGCTGTTGATTATAGAGGTGTCAAATGTTTGTGTATAATGAACAGGTTAATAACTTATTTCTTTCATAATTCTACAGGTGAGCACAGGAGCCTATGTTCATCAGGTGTTTGCTGTACCAGATGGTAGTCTGGTGGAAGATCCAATGATAGTGGGAAAAATTACCTGGGCTACCTGGACAAGGTGTGTGATGAAGTTAATGTTGTTTTCAGTTTTAACCCTTTCCCACATATAACATATCTGCAGTAGACGACTTGATGTCATCTAGGTGAAAACATAGAAACTCTCTATTAATGAAATTTCAACTATTTAAAATTGTTGAAATCATTGTGGCAAAAGAAGAAATTGCTTATGAGCAATTTCTCATTTTAATGCAATGTTTTCAAAAGTCGTCTGCTGCAGAGACGTCAGTCAGAAAGCAACTACATGTATATTGGAAAGGTTTAAGTTATGCTATGCATGGAAGACTGTTTGAACACCCAAACCATTTCATCCAGATATTGATTAAAACTTTAAACTCTTTCCCTCATACAACAAAATGCAACAGAGGTCTTTAGAAACATCTAGGCAAAAATGTGAAAACCTTGATTAATGAGAGTTTTATTATTAAATAGAGTTGAACACATTGTGGCAAAGTGTGAAATTTCTCATTGTGAGAAGTTTCACCTCTTGCCACAATGTTTTCCAAATTCATCTCCTGCAGAGGCGTCAAAAAGCGTCTGTAAGTTTACCTTTTCCCTCGTGCAGATGACTTTTGATGCATCTGAAACAGGCAAATTGTGGGGAACATAAAAGTTAAGCAAAGTGAGCAATTCTACACATTTTAACCCTTACCCTCACAACTAAACTGCAGCAGACAACATTAAAAGCATACTTGCAAAAGTACCGAAAATTTATAAATTGAAAATATAATTAATGAATAAAGTTGAAGACATTGTGGCTAAATGAGAAATTGTTCATTATGAGAAAAAATTTCTTTTGCCACAAGTGTGTCAAACTGCAAGAGGGAACCTATCAAAGCTTTACTTTCAATGTTTCAGATTTTATGTTTCTTGCTTCAGATGCTTTTAACCCTTTCCCTCATATGACAATTCTGCAGCAGACGACTTTGAACAGTTTTTGTTAAAATATAGAAAATCTCCAAAATTGAATGGATAAAAACCTATGACTAAAAGTAGAAAACATAGTGGCAAAAGGAGAAAGTTGCACGTTTTGTGCAATTTCCTCTTTTGTCACTATGTTTTCAAAAAGCCGTCTGCTGCAGAGGTGTCAGAAAGCGTCTATATAAGTCAAAGTGTTAAACAGACTATTTATCCTGGGGTCATGAATTCGAACCATGGCTTGACCATTCTTTCTTATGATTGATAACAGTCAGTTTGATGTAGATAGGTGAAATTCGTATTCTACTAGTTAGGTAAATAGTCAATGTGATAAATAAGTCTGTTGCCTTGGAAGATTGTTGTGTGGAGTGCTGATGTGAGAAAGCCTTGAGACACATGGTTAGGTGAACAGGATGCTGTGATATACCTGATCCTCAGTTTCCTACAAACAACAAATCTGCAGCAGACGACTTTGAAAACATCTACTCAAGATATAGAAAATTTCGAAATATTTATTGAAATATTGTGTCAAAAGGAGAAAATTGCTCATTTTGAGCAATTTCTCCTTTTGTCGCAATGTTTTTAAAAGTGGTCTGCTGCAGATATGTCAAAATATGTCTAGGTTTGAAAGGATATAACAATCATAACCATCTTTTTACAGTGTACTAGGACAAGAAGTGGTTGGCATCTGGCCAAAAGATGCGGAAAAAGCAGACGTCAATTGTGCCCATCTGTCACATCATGGAAACGCTCTGGCTAGTGGGGATGATTCTGGTCTTGTCAAACTGTTTGACTTCCCTTGTACAGAAAATTATGTAAGTACGAAGTAGACCCATGTGTCTTACTAGCAGATGAAACATGTTTTCCTTCCAACACTCTAGTCATCTTAACAAGTTGTTGTTTGGCTTTGAAAATATGAAACCTCTGGAGAATTAAAAGCACTGTGGGAAAATAATTTATTTGCGTCAACAGATGTTTCAGATCACAGTAGAAAACATCGTTTGGAAAGTAGAGATTCTGTCCTGGTTTTATGTTTGTAGTGCAGTTGCGTCAAAAGTCGTCGACATGTGAAAAAGGGTTAAACAATTATTTAAATTCTGTTGAAATGTATATGAGATATGTCCCTTAAAACCCATTACTTTCAACGGGTCTGGTCATAATGCATAAGGTTTTGGAAAGAATATCTGAATATCTGTTGCACTTCATATCAATAACTCTTTCCTTCATGCAGACAACTTTTGACACTAAAAACTGTTGGAAAATCAAGATTTTTTTTTTTTTATTAGTCTGAAGTTCCCACATACATGTATAGCAAATCTGCAATAGACAACTTTGAAAACAACCAAGGTAAAGATACACAAAATCTTCTTAAATGTAAGAAGACTTATTGATCAGAGTTGAAAACATTGTGGCAAAGGGAAATATCGCTAATGCATCAAAATCCATCTCCATATGAGAATCAATGTGTAAAGTAAAACTCTTCCAACTTGAGGAAGTATGCAACAGAGAAACACAAATTTATGTCTTGAAATGGTAGTGACATTTTTACCTGTTCGAAAGAGGTTTTGTCACAATGTCTTCTAAAGTTGGCTGCTAATTTTTTACCCCATGTTAACTCTATGGAGGAAGTGGATCATCTTGCTTATCACCATTACTCATTCTGTTTTGACCTATTATAAAAATGATTATATTTTGTTTTATTTTAATGCAGACTTTGGTGAGTTGATTGTTCATATTTTTTTTAACTATAGCTATGAAAATGCACATATGTTATTTTTGTAAAGCTTTTCTAGAATATCATTGATATGCATGTTAGTTGGTCTACCATTGTTATGGCCTGCAGACCTTTGTGTAAAGTTAACATTTCTTCAAGGCAATAAGTTTTTGATATTCAAATGCAAAAGCATTTCCTCTAACCGTCATTCAGGGATATTTTTGTAGTTGATTTTATACTAACTTTGAAGTGATTACTGTAATATGAGGAAGGATTTTAGTTTGATCTAAGATGAAAGTATTTATAAATATATTGAAGATCACAATAGAGAGATGTTAATCATTAAAGGGAAGTGTTTATCACCATAGGTAAATGTAATTCACCATAGGGAACTGTTAATCACTGAAGGGAGATGTTAATCACCAAAGGGAAATGTTAATCACCATAGGGACATGTTAATCACTGAAGGGAAATATTAATCACCAAAGGGAAATGTTAATCACACTATGGAAATATTAATCACCAAAGGGAAATGTGTATCACCATAAGGATATGTTAATCACCAAAGGGAAATGTTAATCACACTATGGAAATATTAATCACCAAAGGGAAATGTGTATCACCATAAGGAAATGTTAATCACAGGGAAATGTTAATCACACTAGGGAAATGTTAATCACCAAAGGGAAATAATAATCACCATAGGAAAATGTTAATCACACAAGGGAAATGTTAATCACCATAAGGAAATGTGTATCACCATAAGGAAAATAAAGGGAAATGTTAATCACTGAATGGCCGGGTGTCTCGGGTTCGATCCCCAGTTGCGGCACTACAGTCATGGTGGAGTGCCCTTGGACAAGGCACATTTTCTAGTCTAGTACTGGTTTGTTTACCCAGGGATCATGAATAATTAAATTTAAATGCGGTCTAATTGACCTTAGCTGTTGATGCGCCGTAAAACAATATACATTCATTTAATCACTGAATGGAAATGATGTGAATAATCATATGGAAATGTAAATCACCATAGGGAAATGTTAATCACCATGAGCAATGCCACACTGCAAGATTCACTATGATTGCCTCAGGAACTCCAGAGCTATGTTCCCTTGAATGTATCATTGTTTATGTCGCAATGACTTTCTGGACACTCTGGAGGCCACATTTAACATCATCATGAAAGTTCATCAGAAGATTCATCTGTCAAGTGCTTAACTGGGTCACATGGGAGTTAACAAAACTAGGTCACTTTTTGTAACTTAATCACATTGAGTCAGATATAGGTCACAAGTTCAATTTAAGAAAACATTTTGAACACTCAAGAGGACATTTTTTCAATTAAATCCTTAAGAAAATCATCAGTGCATTCGTCACCACCAAATTTTTGTCAAAGTCGAAACTGGATGATGTTGGATCAATAACTGGGTTACTAGGTCCAACTTAAAAAAAATCAACAGGTTAAGAGTGTTAGTTGTGAATTCTCTCAATGCTATATTTGTTCCTCCAATCTTTAGGAAAAATCTTGAGAACATTTATTTCAATCAAAATTTGTTTTTGTTTGTAACTTAAGCATGTGGCATAATTGGCATTAAAGAATAGGTCACTTACAGGTAGTTGAATTTTGTAAAAACCTTTTAAACAGTCTAGATTCACAACACATTTCGATTTTTGTTTTCTTTTTGTAACTTGTATAACAAGGTGGTCCAAACAAAAGATTTACATTTATTTTTTTAGTGGGCTATCCCAATTCAACAATTGATTTGTCGAAAATATTTGTGTCTGTATAAAATATGAATTTTATGTATGGCAAAGCACTAATTCTCATACATGTCCTATACAAACTGTTGTAATATTAAGCTCACATGGAGTGTGTCCCAAGCAAGCTTATATTTCCTACCTGCTGTAAGCTTGGTCGTTTATTTCGATGTTAGCTACTTAACTTTAAATTTGACTGTTAGAGAAGAAAAAGCTTAACATGACAATATTGCAAAATTTATCTGTATTAGAAATGTTACTTTTGTAATGTAGTGCTAGGTGCTAATATGTAATATATGGAATATAGATTCTCATCATCATGGCAAACACACCTTATTATGTGTGAAAATTGAAGCCAGAATCAATTGCCTATTGATGATTGATTCAGAAAAGTAACAAATTGCTTTTATTTTAATTTTTCACTTGATACAGGCAATTTAAGCTGACATTTGACCTGCATTTAACCCTTTCCCACATACAGCCAAATCTGCAGCAGACGACTTCTCAAAAATATAGAAAATCTCTTTAATTGTAGGTATAATCAGTGAAAAGAGTTAAAAAACATTGTGGCAAAAAAGAGAAATTCCTTGTTTTGCAAAAGTAATCAGCTGCAGATTCATCAAAATGCTTCCATAGGTGGGAAAGACGGAATTCGCTGTGGTCGAGTGGTTAGCGTTGGGGATTTTCGAAACAGGGTGTCCCTGGTTCGATCCCCGGTCGCGGCAATTCGGTCATGGTGGAGTGCCCTTGGGCAAGGCAC
>JAUELF010254160.1:0-11702 GCA_031471495.1 Clinocardium nuttallii
ATTGCTATAATAGAGCTTGTTAACACAGTACAGTCTTTATTTTTGATTGTCACAATAACGCCTTTAAGATCCAGCCTGTAGAGCATAGGCCCTCATGGGCCTCTTGTTTTTATGTAAGTTGTGCATTTGGGAAGCAATTAAAATAGTTCTTTTTAAGGTCTATTTAAACAAATTGTGCTCATAAATGAGGGGAGAAAAGGTCAAAATGTGTAGTTTACATCAAGTACACGAGGATCGATTAACAGGAACAATACTAACAAAATGAGGGATTACAGAAATTATGTTTCCTCCCAAAATATCTGGAACAAATAGTTGTTAAAAGGTATAAACAACTAACATCATGTTTGTCTGTTTCATATTTCACCGCTTAAAAACTAATGCAAATATCCATTTACTTTTTTAAGTTGATTCTTATAACTGCATAATGCAATTAGTTGTAGAAATAGACTGACAATACTTATAAATGCATGCACAACTGATAATGGTGGTGGGTCAAAATAATTGCTAAAGTGTCCGTCTGTAACATGTACATATTACACGCGAGTGGTATCAAGGGATCTGACATTGAAAAGCAGCCCCATGGTATTCGTAACCGGCGTCTCCTGGTGCCATATGATTCACACTACCGCACAGAGGATGTCTGTAATCGCATTCCGGAAAGTCTTGCTGAATCGGATTTAGATTCAATCGGCTACCATCGCTGCTGCTATCAAACTTACTGAAAACCTGGATCGTTAATGTGTAGTGTACCACCGAACAGGAACACACCTGAAGCCCCTACGCCACACTTCTCTCAACATTACGCTCCTAGCAAACGATCATCAGCCTATGCAAGTAGTCAAATATATATTCTGTGAAAAACTTGAAATACAAACTTCTGGAAAGACTGAACGATGCATTAAGTTCCAAGTATTCAAGCACAAAGGCATAATTCTGATGTGAACAGATTGAACCTCGGGTATTAGAATCTACATAGCATGGTCAAAGAGAAGACCTGTTTGCAAGGGTAGCAAATTTCCACCCATGATGTGGCAAGTCTTTCAATTTACAGTACATCAATCATATTCGTGATGATGCCAGAAATATGAACTGCTATTTATACAGATCAGGATCGTACAGTCACTGCACATTTGATGCTGTGCTTGATATGATACGAGACCAAGTGATAAGACAGAACGAAATTTTACAGCTTGTATCTCGACGCCTTCTCCACATTCAAGAGTTGGGGATAAATGGCTTTCCCAATCCGGAGTACCGAAGTGAGAAGTGAAAGGCATGCGATTAATCATGAGTTGTTTGCATTTGCTAAAGCCATTCAATGAGACTAAGTTTGTATCACATATACACTGGTGTACAGCGCCTGCATCTCAGTAGCAGATGCGGTAGCCTACGCTTTTAAGTTGTGCTCGAATAATCAGTATGAGGACGTGACCAGGCTCCTTCGTAGTTGTGTCCACCGTTCGCATAGTTAGTCACTTCCATGGCCTCCGACAGCTGATGATCTAGATTTTAATTCAACAAATGCACTCCTTCCACATAACCTTGAAGTTCCTGAGTATCGTCATATCTGGGGATACAGACACAGAGAAGAGTGAAAAGATAAGACGCAATGTGCTCTCTATTGCCAAGGTTTGTTATATCCCAATATGTGTGTGTTTTGTCAATCCTATAGTAAGCATGGTTATAGTTGTTTTGTGTTATATATATATAGTAGTCGTTTTCTGTACTATTCCGACATTTGCCGAGCTGGGAAGAAGGGCGAATGGAAGTTACACATCCTCCTCTGCACTACCATGCGGCATCTGTACCGTAATAAACAGCTCAGTAAGCTGGGTCACGGTGAGACCTATTATTTCAGTTTTGAGCTTGAGACAGCATTGGCTAAGGCTCTCGATGAGGTTTCCACCAACCTCAGTCCTCCGATAACTGGTGAATGCAACGACGTATTCACTCTTGAGTGGGACAATATGAACAAACATACATAGTTCAAACGTGGTAAATAGCACCAGCGGAAATGTACATCCAGCGGAGATGAAAAATGACTTTGATGCCACTGGCCAAGATCGAGTATTTCCCCCTCTACGAGAAAAACAAGGCCGCTCCCTGAAGGTGGATACACCTGAGACTCCTGTTCATATATGTAGCCGAGTTGGTCCTAAATTTCCTGAAGAATCTGTATTCACTCCGCCCACTGTAAACAATGGAGTGTACTTGATGTGTACTTGACGTGCATCTAGGAGTATCGAATCTGGATACTTGCTAGGGTAGCGGGGAAAAGCAACTTGTCCCAGGGTTCAATGGTCAGAGGATGCTACACATGAAGTTGGTCACGAGTATTTCCCCCAACACCTTTGATATTGGTGGCTGCATGTGGCTCTCTCTCATATGGAAAATCCCAGAGAAGTACAAGATGCATCTGTTCTCACAGGCGCGTGCCATACTGGGATGAACTACATTGGCATGTTGACAAGTCACAAATGCAGCGTATCAGGCTACTCGGAAATCCTTATTGAATCCAATCTCGTTACAAGTGGTTGCTTGAAAGGAAAAGCATATTCCAAAGCCCTGTTCTGTCCCAAAACAGTCAATTAAGCCATGGAGCGCGACTGTTGTTAGAGAGATTTATTGAGAAGGAGAGAGTTGAGATCACCAACCCAGCGACGATGCTAAGTCTTGTCCAGACCTGTGACCAGGAGACACTTGCGCTCGTATTGCAGGACCCTTCAATTCTTACTATTCTTGAGAGGTATGTGGTTTTTGAAGACAAGATGCATGCCGGCCTCCTCGGAAAGACCGCTATATTCTGGCCCAGTGTTAAAGACCATACCCATCTGATTCTAATACTGCAGAATGATGTGAAGACAAACAACTTGACACTCATTCATAGGTGCAGAGGTGACATGACGAACCTGTTCTTTGCTAACGATGGACCCAACTATTCCAGGTAATTTACACATACGCCTTAGAATTACGTGTGTGGAATAAATAGGTGGACAAGATGATTTGAACCTATAATGTGCAGTAATACCAACCTGTACCTGTTCCAGTACACTGTCTCAACTGATATTCAGTACTACAAGAACAACATCGTTCAGCATCTATGTTATGATCATGGCTTACTGTGTTTTAGGTGACAACAAGTGAGATCCATGAGCCTAATTCTAATCAGGAGAAGACCGACAACAGGGTTGTGATATATCCCAAGTATGCGGCCATATTGGGGTAGTAATGACGCCAGACACCGATTTTCTCAGGATACTCCTGCACTATGCCCACTGCAACACACTAACCATCTACCTAGATACCGGTGATGGAAAGCATCGCACAATTGCGCACAATTGTGAACACGTGTAATTAAATGGAGCTGACTGCTTGGACCCCTGAAAAAGCTACAATCCCTTCCCAGTACCATGACATTTTCATGCAAGAATCTTTCTGTATTGAGGATGTTCCGCAGTATAACTGTTCAATTAAGTCATTAGTAAAGATAGGTAGAGATTGACCCTGAAAATGTATCAATGTTTTTTTCTTACTCGGAGATGAATGGACTGTGCAATCGGGAGTGATGGATGACACCGAGGCAGTTACATGTCACATGTGAAGATGGAGAATGGTGTTCACAGCGTAAGAAGATTCTTGGGGAAGATGATCAGCTTACACACAAATCTAAGGTGGATTTAATCATCTCTCCCGGCTACCACCGTGCATGGACAACCTTCTTCCACACAAGTAGTATGTGAAAACCTGACTTGCTACTTACAAGCGAGCTAACAAAGCAATGTTTTGGCACCCAGAGCCATATGAAATTTGACAATGCTGGGGGAAGACGGAGAGGGATACCTTGGAGCCAGTGTGGTCGTGTGGGCCCATCCTACCCCCTTCTCTCATCAACATGCTGGAGGAAACTGTTCAGGAGGTTGGGGAATACAGCTGAGATGAGGATGAAGAAGAGCTTGATTTTGATATGCTCTTTAATGATGATTAATAGATCATGCAGTTGTGACTGCAAACAAGACATAACCGCTTCTGTTATAGCGCATCCTGTTTCACAAGTTTTGAACCCCATAACATTTCAACTAGCAATTATAGTTCCTTACAGCATCCATAGACATATGCCTCGTTGATGATTTACACTGCTATAGTCTGTTATAACACACAATCATTATGTATAATTGGAAGAATTTGAGTAAAAAAGTTTACAAGATTATATTTAATTTTCAATATCTAAATGGTTTAAATATTCATTTAATCTTAAAAATAATAATCTCATTCATTTTGTTATGCCCAAACTACACCAACAATGTGGTAATTTGTCTCTGTATCATGTCTGGTTTAAAAGTTATTCCAATTATTAAATTTCGTAAGAAATCCAAGATGGCCGCCAATGGACCCCATACGACAATATTTCGCATTTGGAACATACAATTTGATTTTCTCGATAGGATTACTAAAATGTAGGTTAACAAAAAATATATCCTTGGGGTGCATGGGGACCCCACCTTCCTACACGACTACTGCAGATCACGGATTCAGGTTATCGATATAGGGCCATCTTGGTTGGCCCTCTTTTTTCTAATTTCACTATCTCAAAAATCCGTCTGATGCAGAGGCGTCAGGAAGCGTCTATATGAGGGAAAGGGTTAAGAACCCTTTTGGTTCAACAATGGTTTATTGTAGGCGTCATAAAAACAAAGAATGTTATACATGGGTTTTCACCCTTATATATATGGCAACTTTTTTAAAATATGGCAAGAAAGAGGCCACTCGACCCTTTGTCCATGAGTCTTCAAACTTCACATGATGATTGGACTACTTGAGTAGGTTACCCTATTGTAATTATGTCAAGGTAACAGCGACTTGCAAATGTCAAATATGTTTATGCTCAGTGCTCGGTCTCCAATCGTTACAGGTGATTGAAACAGGCAGTAAATGTAATATTTCTGTCTACTTGAGAACTTTTGACCCAGTCAACAAGAGTGACTACTAACGTAGGTGGATTTGCTTTACGCTGTTTTCAACAATTTTTTAGATCCACAGGCTGAAAGCCAGTTGCGCTTATGTCATGGCAAGTTGTGCGTGCATGTGTCAATTGTTATGCTTCAAACGCTTCCTCCTCCCTCATCACTTTGGCAATTGGGGTGAAACTTCATAAGAAGCATCCTCTCGATGTCTCTCTTAAATTCCTTCAACATGTTTGGATCCATGCAAATTTCTAGTTTCCATGGCAACTGAAAAAAAAATCTTCTCCAACTTTCAAATAATTTTATAGAAATGTTTCTTGGATGACCGTCTATCAGGTTCCACCAAGCAAGGTTGATTGGTCTTAAACTATAGCTGTCATGGTTTAGGTCTGTTAGCCTTATATTGGCTATAGTGAAAACTTCAAAAATCTCTTGACGAAAGCGTCTGGCCGATTTATACATAATTTTGTAGAAACTCTCAATCCATGTTGATTGGTCGAAGATTGGTCGAAAAACATGGCCGCCATGGGTCGGGGCTATTTTGCCTCATATGGCTAGTGAAAACTTAAAAAGTCTTCTCCACCAAAAGTGTTCGGCTGATTTTCAAATAGTTTTGTAGAAATGTTCCTTATGTGACTATCAGATTCTGTTGATTAGTCTAAAAAATATGGCTGCCATGGGGTGGGGTTTATTAACCTTTTATTGGCTTAAGTGATAACTAAGAATCTTCTCCTCCCAAACTATTTGGCTGATTTTCAAATAATTTTGCAGAAATGTTCCTTGGGTGACACTACAAGATTCTTTTAAGCCATGGTGATTGGTCATAAACATGGCCAAAAAGAGGCAGTTCTGTTTGGCGATTTGATTTTTGCCTAATGGCAGTGGAACGATACTGGGCCTCTTGTTCAGTCATATCACATAGGCCAGTTCACCTTTTCATCTGTTTCCTAGCGTTTTCGCATACATACTTTCCAAGCAAATGGCTGCTTTTCGACATTAATTTGGAGTTCGCTGGATCAAGGTCACATAAGCTTCTAAGTTGGATGGTGGAGATGTGTTCTTTTTAGCTCTAGGCATATAATTGCGATTTCTTTGTCTGTCAACATCTTCTAAGTAACCATGAGGTCAACTTAACAGCAAGCTTCATCCCAATGTACTCTCTGGAATCTCTTCAATTTTTTTTTATCCATGCATACTTTTGGTTTCCATGGCAACCAAATGAGAAAAAAAATCTAATAATTGTTTAGCCTTATATTGCAAGTAAAAACTCAGTTCCTAGGGTGGGTGACCCTCTATCTTTCAAGCCATGTCAATTTCTTGAAACACATGGCCTTATATGTTTATCTTTAAAACTTGAAACATAATTTTGTTAGAAATCACATTGCATAAGTCAGGTGAGCGATCAATGGCACTCTTTTTTTGATAAAACATCTAGTTTCTCAGTTAATTCCCAAACAGAAAATATCACATTGGGCAAATGGTTTACATTCCAGTGACCATTTTATTTTGCATGAAGCCACACATCGATTATAAAGAAAACAAAATAGATATTTAAATCGAACAATTTCTGCAAAGAACTGCTCACAATGAGCATAGGTAACCTTTTCTCACAATATTTTCTTTGGTCATTTATTGTGCAATCTTGGCTTGTCCATATTTACATACATGTAGGTAATGTTTTGTATCTTCATTAAAAGAAATTATTCTACATGGGTATACAACACAATTTCTGGGAGGGATTTATAACAACACGAATATTGTCTTGGTAATTTACTTCACCCATCTATAGATGCCAATACAAACATGTCGCAAAAAATAACATGCTGAATTTAACCCTTTACATTATTAATTTAAGTACATATTTACACTCATATTATTAAAGAAAATTTGCTTACTTTATCATTATGTTGACATATAGGTATCATCTCTGTTTTATGTCTATCACATAATCGCTGATCGTTCAAGTAGCAATTGATTGGTTACCTCCCCTGATATAACGCTAGTGTTATATAGGTATTGGTATAGATTGATTGTTACAGGCTAATCAAAACAGAAAGAATTGTCTTTGGGATTTTCTGAGACCTTGCATACCCTGTATGTTAAAGATCTATTCAAAGCCCTACTGATACACAAACACTTAACAGGTTTGATCCAGTTATAGTTAGTTTTTCTAAACATATTAATTTTGCCTTAACGGTAAACTAGCTTTTTTCCCAAACGAACAATCTAAGTCATCTGTAGTTTGAAATAATGTCAAACATGATCCATTACTACAAATGTAATTGGCTGATGCATGTCCAATCAAAACGAGAGAGAGATTCGCCTCTTCCTGAAGTCATATTTGTATGTTCAACAAGAACCAGTTTAATAATGAACAATACTTCCCAGAAGTATTGTTCATTCAATTCATTTGATTTCCTGGCCATGACATGAACATTGCTAGGAATGAAGCCAGTCAAATATAATTTATTGCAATAACAAATAATCATTACTAAGCAATATGATAACAATGTTTAATCCTTTCCCTCATACAACAATTCTGCAGCAGACGACAACATATTTTGTCAAAAAATTGAAAATCTCTATAATTGAATGGATAACCTATGACTAAAAGTGGAAAACATTGTGACAAAGGAGAAAATGCATGTTTTAAAAAAGCCATCTGCTGCAGAGGTGTGAGAAATATGAGGGAAAGGGTTAAACGCTATGTCTACCTGCTTAAAAAATATCCAATGTATAAACAATTTACATGTACATATAAATTACTGAAGCTGAATCTTGTTATAGCAAATAATAACGCGACTACAGACACCTGGATATACAATTAAAATGATTACACTCGAAAATAAGAAGAAACAGTAGCTTCACAAATGCTCATAATTATAGATCTCTGTGTTTACTCTTTCCCACATACAACAAATCTTCAGCAGATGACTTTGAAAACATTAACCAGGGGTAAAAAAGGAAACAATTACAAGTTGATTTTCACAAAATAAACATAACAAATAGTCCCTTTTTTCTATGTCCAAATAATATATTCAGGAGCCTGTGGTGAATTGTTTTTCACAATACATTGTAACAAAATGTAGTTACTACTTTCCCTTACATATTCAACAAATCGGCAGGAAAAATATTGAAAAGATCTATAATTGAAAGTCTTATTACTCTCAAGTGGTAAAAGGAAAAATTGCTTATTAACCCTTTCGCTCATATAACAATTCTGCAGCAGACGACTTTGCCTATATGATTTCAAAGTCGTCTGCTGCAGAATTGTTGTATGAGGGAAAGGGTTAAAAGTTAAACAAGATGTATAATAAAATGACAATAATGTTGCAGTCTCAAGTAATATGAGTTGTCCCCACCACTAATAGTACAATATCAAACCAAAACCATTTATCGCTGCTGCAACATAATATTCCCTATATATTATAATCCATTACGCTTGCAGATGCAATTTGAGGCATTGGTAGCAGAAACATTTTTTATATGTTGTGGCGAAAGGAGAAATTGGTAAGAAAGAACAATTTCTCCTTTTGTCTCAAGATTTTCAAATCTTATTCAATAATATTGTTTTTCATTCATGGAGATTTTCAACATTTTTGCATAAATGTTTTCAGACATCTACTGTAGATTTGTTATATTTATAAATAGTTTAAATTTAAAGTATATTAAATACCCCCTTATCTAAAGCATTAAACCCCGGATTTCCCTTTAACATGTACAGTTCATGTATATGAGCCGCTTCTAGTGATTTGGGATATTAATGACACTCTTCTTTCATATCTAAAGCCATTTGGAATAAAACTAGACTTTTAAGTTTGTCAAAAGGTGTTTAGTTATAAATAACTTGTAACGGAGACTGTGCAGACTCACAGTCTTGTCTGAGTCTTCACTGTATGCCGATTCACTAAAACCCCAAAATCGCTAGACAGAGGTCCAGATAAGGAGTGGTAAACAGTTATGTTCCCAACAAAACCTCTTATAATCTGAGCAAATCATATGTTGTGGGTACTCAACTGAATCGTCTCACTGAGACAATTCTTTTGAGTACCTACAACACAGGGTTAAATATGGATTTTTGAACAAGTAAAATACCCCTCTATAGCTAGACACTGCTCATAATGTAGAACCTTCTCTTTGTTGCATTCAGAGATATTGGATACATTTCAGGAATGAGTATGGGATATGATTAACCAGCTTATCACAAAATAGAAGAGGAATATTGGATACATGGCAAGTATCTTTCTGGATGGAGGTTGACTCTCAGACAAAAATGCTGTAGATGCTGAAATGGAAATAAATATTTTGAGAATTAATATTGACTGCAGACATGTGGATACTTGATTCGAACTTAGATAGACATGGTACCTTCCTTAACCTTTTCCCTCATATAAACGCTTTCTGACGCCTCTGCAGCAGACGGCTCTTTGAAATCAGTGACAAAAAGAAATTGCACAAAACGTGCAATTTCTCCTTTTGCCACAATGTTTTCCACTTTTAGTCATAAATTATCCATTCAATTATATAGATTTTCCATTTTTTTGACAAAATATGATCAAAGCCGCTTGCTGCGGAATTGTCGTATGAGGAAAAAGGTTAAACGCATTGTGAAAAAAGGATAATTGTACATTATTGGTAGTCTGCTGCCGATGCGTCTGTCTTTGGGAATGGTTGGAGTTAAGAGCTTGGGTATGCAGAAACGCCCCGTTGCTTTGTAATCATGGCTGCTGCGTCAAGCTTGATGGTCTGTCTGTCATTTTGGTTATTAACTGTTTGTAATGCTAACATTTATGTACTTCGTGTTTTGGTATTTGTATAATTAAATAGTACACACATCTTGTTTAAAAAATAGATTTACCAAGAAAAGGTGTGTTAAGGAACTTCCCTTCGCAAGTCTCTACGATTTTTGACCAGCTATTTTCATCATAGGACCTTTCGGCCAGACAGGTTTAAAGTCTGTTATAAAAGGACAACATTTTATTTTATATATTTTCTATTTTATTATAAATATATCTCTTTATCTAATGTAGAAGTGTTCTCGTGATTTATTTGTTGAATACAAAAATATTTACATAATATCAATCTATTACATTTTTTTCTATTTTTCACTTTTTTACTATCATTCATAACATGTTGTGTGATTCCTTTATTATTGTTTGCAATGCAAATATTTAATCACAATTAGAATAATTAGAAATAAATAATAACCTTAACAAACTGCATAAAGATCAATCAAAGATCCCTAAATGCATCTACTTACATGTACATTTTGTAAATGTAATTATGTTGTTTGCATTAAACTGTTTATTAGATAAGTATGGACAAACTGTTTATTAGATATCAACAATAAAGTTTGGATTAAACATTTCAGAAAGTGCATTTATGAATTCAAGTTTCAAGTTTATCTATTCGGCATATTAAGTTATTTTCCATCGCCGTAAACATACATGCCAGATAACAAATAGAATGTTATTATTCTTAATAAAAGATACTGATAATATAGATATATATATATACATGTACCCTATGATATAAAATGTGTCTTATAAAGCTGGCCGAAACGTCGAGGCCAAATAGTCCTAGGCCGAATTTTTTTCTGACCGAAAAACGTCCGTTCGATTTCTACCTCAACCAAACCAAATAAGCGGAAAACTTTGAACTGGGTTTATAATATTCAACACTTTCAAAGTTAATATAATCTTTATTTCCTCCAATATATGATGATCATACAAAGATGAACACTGTGATAAACAAAGGAAAGAAAAAGGTTACACAAAAAAAAAAAAAAATTCTCTTTTAACTAATATCAGAGCCATTGCCTATCATCTGATTTTTTTAAAATAATAAACATAAAAACAATAAACATAAACATAAAAAACAATTAACATAAACGCAATAAACATAATATAAAGTTGTGTGTAACATCAGTAAGTCTTTTTTAGAAAAAATGGGGTTGGAATACAAAAGATGTAAAATGTCGTTTTTGGAAATCAATATAAATTTAAGTCATACGCGTTTTGAAATTATTGGGAAAAGTAAACACGAGAAAACCAACATTATGGCTTTTGCGTAATGTATCAACACAGATCAGCCTGCGCAGTCCGCACAGGCTAATCCGGGCCAACACATTCAGTCTCAGGAGAAAAGAAGTATGGACAAATTATTCATATAACAGAAAATCCATAGGAGGCGTCAATTGACTGTCCGGGTTAGCCTGCGAGGCATGACTAGGCTGATCGTAGAATCCACAACGTTGGTTTTCTCGCGGGACGGCTCATACGGTTTATGTTGTACAGCAGCGGGCTTTACCTATCCAAACGTCGTTTGACTACAGTCATTGGGCATGAAATGTTTTGACTTCCTTTACCACGACATTTCAACAATGTTAAAAATGCCTACATACACCTTAACTATAGTCATACTTTAATATACAAACAATATTTAGAAAACCTCAGATATTAGACAACCTTATATTTCAAAGTATGTATGGCATTTGGGTTTATTTTATATGTCTACTAGTAAAAGTAACGTTATAGATCCAAAGCGTCGAGTGTGTGTGTTTTTTAATTTGATATTGTGTTATCGAAATAATGTTTTGTCTGAGGTCAAAACATTCGAGACAAGTTCTGATCTTATGATTGATTGATTGGGGTTTAACGCCGTTTTTAACAATTTCACAGTCATATCACGGCGGCCAGTTCACCTACTCATATGTTTCCTGGTTTTCTCACACCAGTACAA
>JAUELF010254181.1:0-11701 GCA_031471495.1 Clinocardium nuttallii
CTCTCTCTCTCCTCTCTCTCCTCTCTCTCTTCTCTCTATTTCTCTCTCTCTCTCTCTCTCTCTCTCTCTCTCTCTCTCTCTCTCTCTCTCTCTCTCTCACACACACAAAATACTCTCTCTTAAAATACGTGTGTATAGGGGAAAAGGTAGCAATACCCTAGGTAAAAAAGTAACATCCGGTTTTCTTTATTTTTTCAGTATTATGGTTAAGATTTACCTACTTCTATTTGTATTGCCGGTATTGGTAGTGTCAACAGATGGACATCCCATTCAGCTAGAGTATCTTAATCTAACGGCAAAGATCTATTCACCATGTCCGACCTTTATAGAAACATGTCCACGGACGGACGACGAGAAAAACGGACGCATGCTTTGCATGTTTTTACAACCATCGTGTCCTAGTGATAATTCTTTCTATTTTTGTGATATCGATTCACAGACAAATGTTTTAGTAGAGGATTGTTTCCATCGCCATACGTGTGACGCAGGTAAGCGTTGTTTATATTTCCTCCGTTGTTCTCCGATGCTACTTAATAACATTAAACAGAACAAAATAGGACCACTCACAGTATAGAGTGGGTTTATTCAGAACAATTATTGGCGGGTTTTTTACAATATTCTTTTTTTATTTTTAAATTCATAAACTATTATCCGAATATACGTTTTTTGGCTGATCTAAACTGTGTATCTGATATGAAAGTCGAATACTACGAAAGACAATCATGCAGTTATCTATAGTTGCAAGTAATTTACTATAATCGCTCGAACAACATATCAATAACGAGTTGTTATAACTGAGACTAAAGAGGTTGTTACCAAAACAAGTACTTTGTTTATGATATAAATAAGCGATTAGATAAACTTATCTGCCCCATAACTGTATGAGGAAAATTGTAATTATGGTTCAACTAAATAGATGAAAACATTGCCGGAAGAGAAACATTGTTCAACTTGAGCAATTTGTCATTTTCCAAACAATATTCTCGGATTATTTTCTGCTGGAAAGTCGTGGATTGTTGTCTGTATGAAGTTAAGGGTTAATGGATTTCTAAAATCATTTCATTTTTAAATTTTCTTACAGGTACGAAGAATGCCGTCCGACTAGATTTAAAGCCCACGGGGTCAACTGCAAGTTTAGACTGTGTGCAATGTAGTAAATATCGTGTACAACGTCAACCCCACGATTCTAGCCAGAGATTTATATCAGGTAAAACCACATTATGAACCAGTGAATACAAAACTGTACAATTTGAGCCGTCCTGCGAGAAAACCAATTGTATGGTCTCTCATAACGTATCGATCCAGATCAGCCTGCGCAGTTTACTTAGGCTAATCCGGGCCGACACTTTCCGTCTTAGGGGGATAGAGGTAATGACTCCTGAAACAGAAAATCCACAGGAGGCGATACATGTCTGTCCGAGTTATCCTTGGCGGACTGCGCAGGCTGGTCTGGATCAATGCATTACGCAGAGTCCAGTATGTTGGTTATCTCGCGGGACGGCTCATTTGGCATTTCTGAACAATGTAGGTTCAAATCATATTGTCAACCTTCTCAGTATTTTCAGAACCTATACAAGTTGACAGATATATGTAATATATGACCAGTGTAGATTCGTATCTGTAATGTTCTCAAAAGTAAACATATACCTTTTACCATGTACCGTCTCATATATTTGTAATGTTTCTTATCTATAGAATCATGACCTATTAATTTAAACATAATTTATTTCTCAAATTAACATAATATAAAGACGAAAGTACAAACTAAGTATGTCCTCTCCAGCTTTAAATAATTTACAACTGAAAATAGTTAACAATGTGTAACTATCCAATGATGGAACATAGTTTACAAAGGTTAGGAAACGAATTAACCTTTAGTTTCATTGGTGGAAAGGAACACGTCAAAATTTCTTGCAGCTGCAATCTTTTGATGGAAAACTTTAAAACAGACAGAATTCATTATTTTTTAGATTGCTTATGCAATAAGGTTTGAAAGAATGTTGTGGTTATTGTTCTCACTTTTCTGAATAAAATTATTCTTTCCTCAGAATAATTCAAACATTCAAAAAAGTATTTATTTATAGTTTCTAAATTACCACAGAGGAGATGCAATGACATTAAAAACCACATGGGTTGTTTAAGTAAACTGCAATTGTTTACGTTTTACAATTTTGACGGACACAATAACATAACCTGCATTGACCTGGACGCCTGACAGATATTTCGAAAATTCGTGTTGGCCTGTACGATTCCTATCGCACATATAATTAATATGTTAATAATATTTATTAAAAGAAAAGCACAATCCAATATCAAATGAAAGTAGATTAAAACCTCTGTACTGAGCAATTTCTCCTTTTGCCACAATGTTGTCAACTTTATTCAATAGTTAAAAACTAAACAACTTTAAGCAATTTATTCAGAATTACCTAACATACTAAGCAAGCAGGCGATTTCTTGTTAAAAGCGTTGCATTGAAACCCTATCCAACACTCATACCTATGTAAAATAATCATGTAAGATAACTCTATCCTGCATATAATGCAAATTATCACCCTTAAAATAATTCTGGTTAATATTATGCACGCAGCTACATAAGAGTCCATATCTCAGTAGCGTATACGCGGTTAAAGAGTCGAGAGTGCTGTCTTACACATACTTATTATATTCTACTGTTTCACACCTTGTTTATCTATAAGGCATCAATAGTTACAACTGATTTTACTGGCAAGAGAAGCATGCATTATTTATAGCATTCACCTTCGTCGTATATTTAAAGCTTTCATTAAATATTTCTTACAGAGTGTGACGATTCAAGAATTACCATTGACTTCAATAACATGCTACCTACAATGAAATTAGTTGCTGAAAGATGGCCCTCTGGTTTCGATATATACGCATGTGACTCCACGAGAGGCTATAGAAACAAATATAGAACTAGTTTGTGTGATACTACGTCTTTGTGTTCGTGTATAACAGATATAAAGTGCACATATCCAGACAAACCAATACTGTTATCAAGTAAGGAAACTCGTGATTTATTTTGAGTTTAACGCCAAGTTTAACAAGTATTTCATATGACGAATTTTTCCGAGTCTGCTGCCTGCTGCCATGGTGCAGTGCCATATTCTAGCCCAGTATCACGCTTTGCGACGACGTGACACACATCTGTTAGCATGAATTTTGAATCGTGCTCTAGAAAAACCAACCATAGGAGACATTTGCGAACATTGTAGATCCAGATCAAGCTGTTCATCCGTCCAGTTTGATCTAATGATATACTGTTCGCATATAAGTCACAGAAGGTTTCAGGACAATTCTGACACATAATGTACATTTTGATATAATAGTATGAATGAATTGACCGATCTTTATCATATTAAAAGGTTTGTTTCATTGGATCAATGCTTATTTGCTCTTACATTTTTGTTTTCCAATTGACAGATGGACAATGTGATGCTGTTTGTGACAAAGGGAGGGATCCTTTCCAAGATTACAGCTGTCCGAGGTAACAATTATATTCTTACACTCTGAAGTATTAAATAACATAATACGCCATGTCGAACGAATAGGGATAGTGTGATATACCCGTTTCAATAACACTTTAACTCAGACTCATCTGAAACAGATGGTCTTTGAAAATATTATGGTGAAATAACTCATGTTAAGGCTTAAGCAATGTCGTGTTTTGGTACAATGTTTATTATTTCCTCATTTATGTAGATTTTTCATATCTTGGCTGAGATGTTTTCAAAGTCGCCTGCTGCTTACTTGAAGTATTTGGTGAGCGAGAATGGATTAAAATTGTTAATGTTGGCAACACATGAACACTTTCTTCAGAATTATCACATCTAGGGTTATATGAGAGTTAATGACCAGCATTGTGAATTATCTTGGGGATATCAACTCCGCTGCATATTTCGGATAAAGGTTAAGGTTTATACGGTCTTTGAGCCTTGCCGCCACCCATGGGGGTATAATGCTCAACCAGTTAAAGTTATATATATACAATGCGTAAGGAATACATCTCATTACAAACAAGAATGAAAGTAAATGGAAACGCTGCTATCTTACTGAACACTGGGGCAACAATATTTTTTTAATATTTCACTTACATTGACGTCTGACTTGAACGCATCATTTGAAACTCTTGTGGGGGAAAGGAGAATGGAAAAAAGACACAAGCACTGTCTTAAAGAACAACGTTTTGCCTTCGAGACTTAGCTTTTGTTCTCAAATATTTTCAAAGCAGACGACTTGCAAATGCATATCAAATGTACAGTGAATTTAATACGAACTAAGTTTATGATTGGAAAAGGTTGCGCTCTATCAGAAAACGTTGTCTCACAGGGCTGGAACGTTGGTTGAGTGAAATCAATATTGAATGTTTTGTAGTTACAGTGCAGGCTTGGGTACTGCAAATCCAACGAAAACGGATGAACACAATGAGTCTGGTAGTAATTCAAATATCACAGATAAACCACAGTCAAAACAAAGTGAGTATTTGCGTTTTTTCAGACAGGGGAAGCATTAACAGACACTCTGCAGCATTTCCTTCCGACCAGTACCATTACCTTTGACTCTCAACCTTTATCCCACCTTGGTCAGTTGGTGTAGTGGTAGAGCGTCTGCTTCGGGTGTGGGAGGTCGCAGGTTCGATTCCAGATCAGGTCATACCAAAAACTTAAACAAAATGGTGGTAATGGCTTTCCTTCTTGACGCTCAGGGTTGCGGAGTTAGCATAATGACTGACTGGCTGGTGTAAGGATAAATGAACCAGTAGTACTGGCTGGTGTAAGGATAAATGGACCAGTAGTACTGGTCACCTACCGAGGAAACGTCGTGATGTAACTGAACAGTTATTGAAATCAATCAACTTCTGTATGACCACATGTTCTTATTATATAATGAACTTTATGCTCGAAATAAGATTTCTAATTGGTCATGTTTGATAATGAAAGGTTTTGTAGCTTATATGTTTTACCCACCACACCTCTGTTTGTTTACAGATTATAGTTCCTTTGGTCCTGTTGGTATTGTTTTGGTCTGTTTTGGGATTATTGCTGTAGGTATTGTAGGTAAGTACGGGTACAATCTGAACTAGAAATATATGCCTTTTGTATGAAGAAATCAAACTTGACATCTGGACAAAACATGAAATTTAGATTTGATGCAAAGTTGAACACATTCTGGGAGATGAAACTCAGTTTGTAGTTTACATCATCAGCTCACCAAATGTCAAATGGCAATTCACCTTTTCCCTCGTTTCTACAGCCGACGACTTTTGAAAACAATTTTAGCTAGAGGCTGAGCAAGAATGACTAAACATGAGAAATGTCTACTATTTTCACAATATTGTCTACCACAATTCAAGCATAATCCGTTCATATTTAGAGATACTCATAATCCGTTCATATTTAGAGATACTCATAATCCGTTCATATTTAGAGATACTCATATGTTTTTCCTAGATATATTCAAACTAGTCTGCTGTAGAAAAGCGCTTACTAAAGCATGTGTAACAAAAGTCAATCTAGTTAAACCTAGATTACCTCCCCTCCCTCTGATCACACAATCACACACGCAACAGTAAATTTCAACTGTTTTATATGTGTTTAGTTTCTATTATTATCTTCCATATTTTCTCCCCTTTCATCACAAATTCCCTTTAGTTTGAGGATTTGTGTAGAGGTTAATTAAACAATTATGGTTCTTTTTTTTCTGGGAAGATCAAAGTGCCAACGAACCTATGATTCGGCTACAACTTGTCTTCAAACATGGATACAAGAAATAGCAAGATTAATACATCACCAAATCACTGTATTTGTTTTATGGGATGTTTTTACGTTTCGGCATTATTTCAGTTATATCATGACCACAGAAAACTTATCAATGATCTATGGTTTTACAAACCAAAACTATATGCTAGGAAATGTACCTTTCCCGAGGACACTCCCCCATGGCGGCCGTGTGCGGCTGCTCAGTTCTAAAGACCAAACCGCTAACCTTTCGACCGCGATGGATTCCTCACTAAAAAAACTGCAAAATGCTTATTTAAATGTCTATGGTGCTTTTAGTTGTAGTTGTGCTGTATTGCTGCTGCCGGGAAAAAATACAATATCTACTAAAACGCGCATGTGTTATATCTAGAACGGACACAGATGCAACAGAGAAGTTACCAGAAGGTGAGATGCTAGTAAATATAAACCATGGTAACGAGATACAGATGACTTTAAGAAAACAGCAACATGTCTAATGACGTGAAAACGATACCAAACTTCTGTATTTTTGTCAAAAGTGTCATCTAGGTATATTTAACATTTAAGGGGAGAGTTAATAATGTGGCGAGCCCTTTATGCTACCTGTTCATTGCTCTCACATGTCACACGTCCAAGTTTCAAATGCCGCTCCTCAATTACATTATAAGGTTCTTGCTTTTATCTTAGTCTTCACTTACAGCATCGAGAATGGTATGTTGAATGAATAACACAACTATATGAAATCTTTATATCATCAGTGATCTATTTCAACATCAAAGGTAACAACTGTTCGAAACCAACATCAGTGTTGATTCACACCAAACTTCATTTGCAAATTGTATTCGGAGTAGGTCGCAACGAGCTTACATTTAAAGCTATCAAGAAATTTCTGATAAACAGTATTGCCTGGAATGCGATATCATGAGTTGTAAAACTTTTTGGTATCTTCACAGACCCTGCAGAGGTTGCTTTTCTTGGAGTACAAGATGAAATTGTTGCGGCGAGAGACTGTGAAGCATCAAATGGCCACCATGCCAATTTGACTGAAGCAAACGGCCACAAACAAGGTAATATATATCATGTTTGTAATATTAAAAAATATATATCGTTTGAGACAGAATAGTTAACAATGCAGGATAGACAAAATACAATTTACAAGATAGTTAACACCCCAATGGTATAAATCTTTGGGGAGAATCTTTAGAAATTCAATCATGTTCTATTATAGGGTTTTCGAAATCATTGTCTCTCAAGCCGTTGTATTTTTACTACCCGGTTATTTCAACCGTTTGGGTTTTAATCACTTGGTATTTGTTGGACCATTTAGGTTTTGACAAACACTAAATATAGTACTTGTAGCCATTAGTATACGGCATGTACTATACGTTTCGTATATTAAAATATAATTGAAAACCACTATTATAGTATACCCCCGACAAACGAAGTTTGAAGCAGTTATACAGGAGTAACCTTGTGGTCGGTGCATAACTTGAAAACTACTGGATGAAATTTAACAAAACTTCATTCTCAGATACAACACAGTGAGAGGAAGTGCAGTGTAAAACCATAACTATATTTTACCTTATTACAGAGTTATTGCCCTGTGTTACTTTTTCTTGTCCAGAGAATAACGTGAAAACTACTAGATGGAATCTACTACAACTTCATTTATAATGACAGGCAGTACAGTGCACAAAAACCGTAACTCTATTAGAGCTAATTATATAGAGTTATTGCCCTTTCTTACTTTTTTCTTTTCCGGAGAATAACTTAAGAACAACTGGGTGGAATTAAATAAAATCTCATTCGATGATACAACACAGTGAGCGGAAGCACAGTATATACGTAACCATTACTATATTTGACCTAATTACAGAGTTACTGCCCTTTGTACCAATCACATTAAGTGATAGCTCTAGACGGAAACAGACATTGAAAGTTTTTGAAATTAACTGGATATATATTGTAGTATATGTGTACAGTCTGTTATCGATTGTAAACATTGAACAATCATACGGCATAGGCATCCATTTGCTTGTATAACTGTTTTGTAAACAGCGTAGATCCTGGTCAGTCACTGCTGATGCGCAGGCTCACATGCACTTCCTTTGGCCACTAAGTCGACCAAATATGTGCCCAAATGTATGACATTAATTATGTAGTGAAATCGTTTACAGCTGACCTATGATGTATTAGCATTTTACCTCCATTTTGACATATTTGCAGCAAACGAGTTTTGAAAACAGTTTTCCAAAAGGAGATTGTTTTCACAATGACCAATTTCTCACATTTGACAGACCGTTTCCAATTTCTATTCAACAATCATACTTTCGTTTACAGATTTTTGTTTACATATGTATGCATGTACACTTCATTAAAGCTGTTATTTTGTTTTCACCAGGAAAAAAACAGGCATTCATATTTATAGCATCTAACTACTATTCACAGGTAAAAGAATCAAAGAAGTCAACAACGAAACCAACGGGGGAAAGGTTGAGATACGTGGCAAAATCATCACTTATAATCAATATGAGATTCACCACCATCATCAACCAGAGAGACAACAGGTAATTGCTCGTTTGTTTAACAGTTTAGCGTGCCCAGTGAACCACATGTTGTGATAACGAAGACGTCTTATGGTAAGATTGGTATCACGCAAGGCTTCCCATACACGTGCTCGAGACATTTTGCAGCAGAGAACTGAATGCATCTGCTTGACATCTTAAAAACGCATTGGAACCAACCACAACTTTAACACTTAGCAGAGACGTTTAAACAAAATTGGCGTAACTTGTTGATTCAGCTTATTATTGGTCGATGATATACCCACTAGGTATACATACCAGCAGCTGCACGTTAGAACAACGTGGATATGAGTCCACTGCTCCGAACAGATCTCTTTGGAGACATTGAAGATTGTTTTTGATGTAGACTTGAGGAAAGTTATTGGAAGAATTTTTCGCTTTAGCATGTTCATTCTTTGCTGATAATTGTTCTGCCGAAAACCACGAACGGTAGCTTCATTGATTTTGCTCCACTCTTTTACATCAACATGAAGACGTTTAACAGGACTCCAAATGTTTACGTCCTTTATTTTTCTAGGAACAGAAACTAACAGAAGATAATAATGTGGACAGTGATGGATACCCGGAACAAGCAATGCAGTATTACCCATCAAACTGAATGGAGCCATTACTTCAAGTTCAACTACAAAAGTTCTACTGCGACAATAAAGTCATTGCACCTAGCGTCATTCGCCTTCTACCAATGGGAATATTTTTTGGGGTGAATATCGTGTAGACCAGTGTTGTGAGAAAATATGAACATGTGAACTGTATGAAATACTGTTGAAATCAGCGTTAACTCCCAATCAATCAAAAGCAAACGCACATGTGTCTCATAAAGGTTCAATAGGGTCTCACGTAGGCTTTTGTCATGTGTGAGAATACCTTGTCGTACGACACCGATCAATTAACGATATTAGCAAGTGTTACCTGTCCAAGTCTGGGTTTGTTTCAGTGTTTGTCCATAACAATAAACCACTAGAACGAAATGGGTTTTCGTGTATAATTAAGTGACAATTGAATGACAAGTGTTGGTTATATCCAGTCAAAAGTAAAAAAGAATTAACTCAGAAAACGTTGATCTAGTCAGTTCATTTTAAAGATCAATACTTATTTCAATGTTGTTTGCCTTGCAATCCTCTTAAAATCTGAAATATAGTTATAATACAACGGTTGAAAACATTGTTTGAAAATGAGAAATTCATCTTTTAATCACAATTTTATTCTAAAGTCATCTGCGGCAGATCTGATAAATGTCATTTGAGTGTGTAAGTCATGCAACTGGTACTCGATTAAAATTCCACACATATGACCAGGTTGAATGTATAACATGTACAGTTGTATTGTTCAGCCAGGGACGTAGATAAGACAATAGATATATGTCCCTGGTTCAGCTCACTGATTGTTGCTCAATATGTGATCGGGCACAACTTTGATAGCATTATTTTTTAAAAACCTGATAGAATGTTTGTCATTACCTTACACCTGTCATGTAGATATCCATCCTTCATTTCAAATTAACAGATAGGGTATCTTTTATTTATGGGGTTTACTGTAGCAGGTTGACACATTCTGTAATCATTCCAAGATTGAATATGAGAAAGGGTATCTAACTCATGTTTGTGTTCTTTGTACACACTGAGAGTAAAGAAATTTAAATCAAAATCTACTTGCATATCAAGTTAAGTCTCACCATATCTCCACATCTTATCGTATCTTCAACTGTTCTTTTCCTCACAATATCTCTCTTATTGCTTAACCATTGATACGATTCTTAAGATTTTTGAGAGTCAAATGATGAGTTTAGAACATAAGGAATTTCCCTTACCTAGAGATCTGTTGGAACCGGAATGTATCAAGTCCCATTTTCGCCTGAATCTGATAATGTTCTTCATTTGCTGATGTATCCTTGGACGAATATATATATTTTTTTATTATTGCTTCAGACGTATCCAATAAATGTACGCATATGATCAAAGAATCTTTTTTTAAATTTTTAAAAAAATTATTTTTGATATTACACATATATAGATAAAAATAATTTATGAGTTGTGCGTTTTTTGTTTTATTTGTTTGCTCCTACATGAAATCGCGATCTTACAAACCGAAGCTTATTGCACCCTCTGGAGTTTGACCGAAATACATTTGGTCTGTGCTCCAAGAATACGTTGGCCTATGTATGTCAAATGCAGATAAAGATCTGCACGTGCAACATATTGAAGCAATTTCATGAAACCTGCTCTAACTAATTGTCGAATAGTATATATATATATATATATAGCCAGACCAATCTATGTATATATATATATAGCCAGACCAATCTGTGTACATGATCCGTCTCACGTTGTCCTGAAGCTATGAGAGCCACCATTATAATGGGAGTTATCTCCCTTTGTATAAAACATATCTCAGAGGTTATGTCAATAACTACTCACATAATATGTAGATAAAGATTTGCACGTGCAAAACATTGCAAGTTCATGAAACTTGCTCTTACTAATTGTCGAATAGTGTATATAGCCAGACCAATCTGTGTGGATGATACGACCCACGTTTTCCTGGAGATATGAGAGCCTATATTAAATTGAGATTTATCTCCCTTTATATGAAACATACTTTAGTTGTTCTGTCAAGGATGTCTTAAATCAATAACTACTCACATTCGTAGTGCAACAACTCAATCCCTAAATTGTTTATGACTTTCGGTGTTGATGATAGTCGTAGTAAGCCTGGTTGTAGAATTGTAGCAAGTCAACTTTAAAGAGACAAGACATGTCTTGTTTCGACATTGAACACGTATTTGTTCTGTTGAATGGTATCTTGTTAAATGTCCTATATATGTTTGAAACTCAAAAGATATATTAAACAATTCAGTGAGCTGATTAGACTGATCGGTGACTGTATACTCACATTGCAAAGTCAAAGTATTACGGACGGACAGACAGCCAAACATACGGAAAGGTGACGGAAGAGAGGCATCATCCTCTCATCGGAACGTTTGCGTCACTGTGTGATTGCCTCGTGCATCTACGGTCACATTATTTAAACTGTGGAAACTAGTTGGTTCATACATATTTTATTAGCTCAAATTTACATTTTGAAATATAAAACCGCATATAGAAATTGCATGTGGGTGATATATTTAACTTATAATGTCCCTCTCCACTGTTACAAATTCAAGAACACCCGTATATTAAATGACAATATATGTGTGTTGTCGGAACATTGTGATGAAAGGAAAGGATAACTCTTTCAGCGCCGAATTTACTAAGTATACTGTTTCGGTTTAAAATCGGTCGACATTTACTAAGTATACTGTTTCGGTTTAAAATCGGTCGACATTTACTAAGTATACTGTTTCGGTTTAAAATCGGTCGA